>JANJGN010001773.1:0-108802 GCA_026770705.1 Isurus oxyrinchus
TCTCTCTCTCTCTCTCTCTCCCTCCCCCAGCTGTCTCTCTCTCTCTCCCTCGTGCTGTCTCTCTGTCTACTTCATGCTGTATCTCTCTCCCTTGCGCTGTCTCTCTCTCTCCACGAACTGTCTCTCTCTCACACTATTACTCTCTCTCTCTCTCTCCTCACGCTGTCACTATCTCTCACTCGCGCTGTCTCCCTCTCTCTCCCTCATGCTGCCTCTCTCTCTCTCCTCCTCCCTCGCACTGACACTCTCTCTCTCCCTCCCTCCAGCTGTCTCTCTCTCTTTCCCTTGTGCTGTCTAACTCTCTCCCTCCCGCTGGCTATCTCTCTCCCCAACTCTGTCTCTCTCTCCCTCATGCTGTGTCTCTCTTTCTCTCCCTCGCGCTGTCTCTCCCTCTCACTTGTGCTGTCTCCCTCAAGCTTTCTCTATCTATCCCTCTCCCTTGCTCTGACTCTCTCTCCCCCTCATGCTCTCTCTCTCTCTCTCCCTCGCACTGTCTCTTTTTCTCTCTCCATCCCTCATGCTGTCTCTCTCTCTCTCTCCCTAATGCTGTCTCTCTCTCCCTCTCTTTCCTCCTGCTGTCTCTCTCCCTCGCGCTGTATCTCTCTCTCCCTCATGCTGTCTCTCTCTCTCTCTCTCTCTTTCTCGCACGCTGTCTCTCTCCCCCACATGCTGTCTCTCTCTCTCTCTCCCTCATGCTATGTCTCTCTCTCTTTCCCCCTCATGCTGTCTCTCTCTCTCTCTCCCTTGCACTGTCTCTTTTTCTCTCTCCGTCCCTCATGCTGTCTCTCTCTCTCTCTCCCTCACACTTTCTCTCTCTCTCTCTCCCTCTCTTCCTCATGCTGTCTCTATCTCCCCCGCACTGTCTCTCTCTCTCACTCACGCTGTCTCTCTCCCTCTCTCTCTCTCTATCCCTTGCGCTGTCTCTCTCTCCTCCTCGCGCTGACTCCCTCTCTCTTCTTCACGCTGTCTCTCTCTCTCCCTCTCCCTCACGCTGTCTCTCTATCTCTCCCCCTCATGCACTCTCTCTCTCTCTCTCTCCCTCGCACTGTCTCTCTCTCTCCCTCATGCTGTCTCTCTCTCTCTCTCCCCCTCATGCTGTCTCTCGCTCTCCTCATGTTGTCTCTCTCTCTCTCCCTCATGCTGTCTCTCTCTCTCCCTCTCCCTTGCACTGTCTGGCTCTCTCTCCCTCTCCCCTGCACTCTATCTCTCTCACACTCTCTCTCCCTCACGCTCTCTTTCTCTCTCTCTCTCCCTCCCCTAGCTGTCTCTCTCTATCTCTCCCACATGTTGTCTCTCTCTCTACTTCATGCTGTCTCTCTCTCTCTCTGTCTCTCCCCCTCGCACTGTCTCTTTTTCTCTCTCTGTCCCTCATGCTGTCTCTCTCTCTCTCTCCCTCATGCTGTCTCTCTCTCTCTCACTCTCTTCCTCGTGCTGTCTCTCTCCCTCGTGCTGTATCTCTCTCACCCTCATGCTGTCTTTCTCTCTCTCTCTCTCACACACGCTGTCTATCTCCCCCATCTGCTGTCTCTCTCCCTCTCCCTCACACTGTCTCTCTCTCTCCTTCTCCCTCGCTCTGTCTCTCTCTCTCTCTGTCCCCTGAGCGGTCTCTCTCTCACAATCTCTCTCCCCCGTGCTGTCTCTCTCTCTCTCTCTCTCCCTCCCGCAGCTGTCTCTCTCTCTCTCCCTCATGCTGTCTCTCTGTCTACTTCATGCTGTATCTCTCTCCCTTGCGCTGTCTCTCTCTCTCCACGCCCTGTCTCTCTCTCACACTAATACTCTCTCTCTCTCTCTCCTCACGCTGTCAATATCTCTCACTCGTGCTGTCTCCCTCTCTCTCCCTCACGCTGCCTCTCTCTCTCTGCTCCTCCCTCGCACTGACACTCTCTCTCTCCCTCCCTCCAGCTGTCTCTCTCTCTTTCCCTTGTGCTGTCTAACTCTCTCCCTCCCGCTGGCTATCTCTCTCCCCAACTCTGTCTCTCTCTCCCTCATGCTGTCTCTCTCTTTCTCTCCCTCACGCTGTCTCTCTCTCTCACTTGTGCTGTCTCCCTCAAGCTTTCTCTATCTATCCCTCTCCCTTGCTCTGACTCTCTCTCCCCCTCATGCTCTCTCTCTCTCTCTCCCTCGCACTGTCTCTTTTTCTCTCTCCATCCCTCATGCTGTCTCTCTCTCTCTCTCCCTAATGCTGTCTCTCTCTCCCTCTCTTTCCTCCTGCTGTCTCTCTCCCTCGCGCTGTATCTCTCTCTCCCTCATGCTGTCTCTCTCTCTCTCTCTCGCACGCTGTCTCTCTCCCCCACATGCTGTCTCTCTCTCTCTCCCTCATGCTATGTCTCTCTCTCTCTCTCCCCCTCATGCTGTCTCTCTCTCTCTCTCCCTTGCACTGTCTCTTTTTCTCTCTCCATCCCTCATGCTGTCTCTCTCTCTCTCCCTCACACTTTCTCTCTCTCTCTCTCCCTCTCTTCCTCATGCTGTCTCTCCCCCGCACTGTCTCTCTCTCTCACTCACGCTGTCTCTCTCCCTCTCTCTCTCTCTATCCCTTGCGCTGTCTCTCTCTCCTCCTCGCGCTGACTCCCTCTCTCTCCTTCACGCTGTCTCTCTCTCTCCCTCTCCCTCACGCTGTCTCTCTATCTCTCCCCCTCATGCACTCTCTCTCTCTCTCTCCCTCGCACAGTCTTTCTCTCCCTCATGCTGTCTCTCTCTCTCTCTCCCCCTCATGCTGTCTCTCACTCTCCTCATGTTGTCTCTCTCTCTCTCCCTCATGCTGTCTCTCTCTCTCCCTCTCCCTCGCACTGTCTGGCTCTCTCTCCCTCTCCCCTGCGCTCTATCTCTCTCACACTCTCTCTCCCTCACGCTCTCTTTCTCTCTCTCTCTCCCTCCCCTAGCTGTCTCTCTCTATCTCTCCCACATGTTCTCTCTCTCTCTACTTCATGCTGTCTCTCTCTCTCTCTCCCTCATGCTGTCTCTCTCTCTCTCCCTCTCTTCCTCGCGCTGTCTCTCTCCCTCGTGCTGTATCCCTCTCACCCTCATGCTGTCTTTCTCTCTCTCTCTCTCTCACACACGCTGTCTATCTCCCCCACCTGCTGTCTCTCTCCCTCTCCCTCCCACTGTCTCTCTCTCTCCTTCTCCCTCACTCTGTCTCTCTCTCTCTCTGTCCCCTGAGCGGTCTCTCTCTCACACTCTCTCTCCCCCGTGCTGTCTCTCTCTCTCTCTCTCTCCCTCCCGCAGCTGTCTCTCTCTCTCTCCCTCATGCTGTCTCTCTGTCTACTTCATGCTGTATCTCTCTCCCTTGCGCTGTCTCTCTCTCTCCACGCCCTGTCTCTCTCTCACACTAATACTCTCTCTCTCTCTCTCCTCACGCTGTCAATATCTCTCACTCGTGCTGTCTCCCTCTCTCTCCCTCACGCTGCCTCTCTCTCTCTGCTCCTCCCTCGCACTGACACTCTCTCTCTCCCTCCCTCCAGCTGTCTCTCTCTCTTTCCCTTGTGCTGTCTAACTCTCTCCCTCCCGCTGGCTATCTCTCTCCCCAACTCTGTCTCTCTCTCCCTCATGCTGTCTCTCTCTTTCTCTCCCTCACGCTGTCTCTCTCTCTCACTTGTGCTGTCTCCCTCAAGCTTTCTCTATCTATCCCTCTCCCTTGCTCTGACTCTCTCTCCCCCTCATGCTCTCTCTCTCTCTCTCCCTCGCACTGTCTCTTTTTCTCTCTCCATCCCTCATGCTGTCTCTCTCTCTCTCTCCCTAATGCTGTCTCTCTCTCCCTCTCTTTCCTCCTGCTGTCTCTCTCCCTCGCGCTGTATCTCTCTCTCCCTCATGCTGTCTCTCTCTCTCTCTCTCGCACGCTGTCTCTCTCCCCCACATGCTGTCTCTCTCTCTCTCCCTCATGCTATGTCTCTCTCTCTCTCTCCCCCTCATGCTGTCTCTCTCTCTCTCTCCCTTGCACTGTCTCTTTTTCTCTCTCCATCCCTCATGCTGTCTCTCTCTCTCTCCCTCACACTTTCTCTCTCTCTCTCTCCCTCTCTTCCTCATGCTGTCTCTCCCCCGCACTGTCTCTCTCTCTCACTCACGCTGTCTCTCTCCCTCTCTCTCTCTCTATCCCTTGCGCTGTCTCTCTCTCCTCCTCGCGCTGACTCCCTCTCTCTCCTTCACGCTGTCTCTCTCTCTCCCTCTCCCTCACGCTGTCTCTCTATCTCTCCCCCTCATGCACTCTCTCTCTCTCTCTCCCTCGCACAGTCTTTCTCTCCCTCATGCTGTCTCTCTCTCTCTCTCCCCCTCATGCTGTCTCTCACTCTCCTCATGTTGTCTCTCTCTCTCTCCCTCATGCTGTCTCTCTCTCTCCCTCTCCCTCGCACTGTCTGGCTCTCTCTCCCTCTCCCCTGCGCTCTATCTCTCTCACACTCTCTCTCCCTCACGCTCTCTTTCTCTCTCTCTCTCCCTCCCCTAGCTGTCTCTCTCTATCTCTCCCACATGTTCTCTCTCTCTCTACTTCATGCTGTCTCTCTCTCTCTCTCCCTCATGCTGTCTCTCTCTCTCTCCCTCTCTTCCTCGCGCTGTCTCTCTCCCTCGTGCTGTATCCCTCTCACCCTCATGCTGTCTTTCTCTCTCTCTCTCTCTCACACACGCTGTCTATCTCCCCCACCTGCTGTCTCTCTCCCTCTCCCTCCCACTGTCTCTCTCTCTCCTTCTCCCTCACTCTGTCTCTCTCTCTCTCTGTCCCCTGAGCGGTGTCTCTCTCACACTCTCTCTCCCCCGTGCTGTCTCTCTCTCTCTCTCTCTCCCTCCCGCAGCTGTCTCTCTCTCTCTCCCTCATGCTGTCTCTCTGTCTACTTCATGCTGTATCTCTCTCCCTTGCGCTGTCTCTCTCTCTCCACGCCCTGTCTCTCTCTCACACTAATACTCTCTCTCTCTCTCTCCTCACGCTGTCACTATCTCTCACTCGCGCTGTCTCCCTCTCGCTCCCTCACGCTGCCTCTCTCTCTCTCCTCCTCCCTCGCACTGACACTCTCTCTCTCCCTCCCTGCAGCATTCTCTCTCTCGTTCCCTTGTGCTGTCTAACTCTCTCCCTCCCGCTGGCTATCTCTCTCCCAACTCTGTCTCTCTCTCCCTCATGCTGTCTCTCTCTTTCTCTCTCTCGCGCTGTCTCTCTCTCTCACTTGTGCTGTCTCCCTCAAGCTTTCTCTATCTATCCCTCTCCCTTGGTCTGACTCTCTCTCCCCCTCATGCTCTCTCTCTCCCTCTCCCTTGCACTGTCTCTTTTTCTCTCTCCATCCCTCATGCTGTCTCTCTCTCTCTCTCCCTAATGCTGTCTCTCTCTCCCCCTCTTTCCTCCTGCTGTCTCTCTCCCTCGCGCTGTATCTCTCTCTCCCTCATGCTGTCTCTCTCCATCTCTCTCTCTCTCTCGCACGCTGTCTCTCTCCCCCACATGCTGTCTCTCTCTCTCTCCCTCACGCTATCACTCTCTTTCCCTTTCCCTCGCGCTGTCTCATTATCTCTCTCTCTCCCCTGCGCTGTCTCTCTCTCACACTCTTTCTCCCTCGTGCTCTCTTTCTGTCTCTCCCTCCCCCCACTTTCTCTCTCTCTTTCTCCCTCGTTCTGTCTCTCTCTCTCCCACGCGGTGTCTCTCTCTCTCCCCCGCACTGTCTCTCTCTCTCCCTCATGCTGTCTCTCTCCCTCGCGCTGTCTCATTCTCTCTCTCTCCCCTGTGCTGTCTCTCTCTCACACTCTTTCTCCATCACGCTCCCTCTCTTCTCTGTCTCCCTCCCCCAGCTGTCTCTCTCTCTCTGCCCCTCATGCTGTCACCATCTCTCCCTCGCATTTTCTCTTTTTCTCTCTCTGTCCCTCATGCTGTCTCTCTCTCTCTCTCCTTCACACTGTCACTCTCTTCTCCCTCTCTTCCTCGTGTTGTCTCTCACCCTTGCGCTGTATCTCTTTCTCTCTCATGCTGTCCCTCTCTCTCTCTCTCCCTCACGCTGTCTATCACCCCCACACGCTTTATCTCTCCCTCTCCCTCATGCTGTCTCCCTCTCTCTTCCTCCCTCGCACTGACTCTCTCTCTCTCTCTCCCTTGCGCTATCTCTCTCTCTGCCCCACGCTGTCTTTCTATCTCCATCATGTTGTCTCTTTTTCTGAATCCGTCCCTCATGCTGTCTCTCTCTCTCTCTATCCCCTGCGTTGTCTCTCTCTCACACTATCTCTCCCTTACGCTGTCTCTCTCTATCTCTCCCTCCCTCTTGCTGTCTCTCTCTCCCTCACACTGCCTATCTGTCTACCCCGCTCTGTCTGTCTCTCTCCCTCATGCTGTCTCTCTCTCTCTCTCCCGTGTGCTGTCTCTCTCTCTCACTCGTGCTGTCTCCCTCACTCTCCCACACGCTGTCTGCCTCTATCCCTCTCCCTCGCTCTGACTCTCTCTCTCTCTCTCCCCCTCATGCTGTCTCGCTCTCACTCCCTCGCACTCTTTTTCTCTCTCCGTCCCTCATGCTGTCTCTCTCTCTCTCTCCCTCGTGCTGTCTCTCTCTCTCCCTCATGCTGTCTCTCTCTCTACGTGGTGATGTCTCTCACTCCCTTGCGCTGTCTATCTCTCTCCCCTGCTCTGTCTGTCTCTCTCCCTCATGCTGCCTCTCTCTCTCTCTCTCTCTCCCTCATGCTGTCTCTCTCTATCCCTCTCCCTCACACTGACTCTCTCTATCACTCCCCCTGATGCTGTCACCCTCTCTCCCTCGCACTGTCTCTTTTTCTCTCTCTGTCCCTCATGCTGTCTCTCTCTCTTTCCCTCACAAAGTCTCTCTCCCTCGTGCTGTATCTCTCTCTCCCCCACACTGTCTCTCTCTCTCCCTCATGCCGTCTCTCTCTCACTCTCCCCCTCGCACTGTCTCTCTTTCCCCCGTGCTGTCTCCCTCTCTCTCCTTCACGCTGTCTCTCTCTCTCTGTCCCTCATGCTGTCACCCTCTCTCCCTCGCACTGTCTCTTTTTCTCTCTCCGTCCCTCATGCTGTCTCTCTCTCTCTCCCTCACGCTGTCTCTCTCTCTCCCTCTCTTCCTCATGCTGTCTCTCTCTCTCCCTCGCGCTGTCTCTCTCTCTCCCTCGCGCTGTCTCTCTCTCTCCCTCATGCTGTCTCTCTCTCTCCTTCTCCCTCGCGCTGACTCTCTCTCTCTCTCTCTCGCCCTCATGCTGTCTCTCTCTCTCTCTCTCTCCCTCACGTTGTCTCTCTCTCTCTCCCCCTCACACAGTCTGTCTCTCTCTCCCTCACGCTATTTCTCTCTCTCCCTCTCCCTCGAGCTGTCTCTCTCTCTCTCTCTCCCTCTCTTCCTCGTGCTGTCTCTGTCTCTCTCGCGCTGTCTCTCTCTCTCAATCATGTTATCTCTCTCACTCTCTCTCTGCCTCACGCTGTCTCTCTCTCCCCCTCACGCTGTCTTTCTCTCTCCTTAACGCTGTCTCTCTCTCTCCCTCTCCCTCGCGCTGTCTCTCTCTCTCTCCCTCCCCTGTACTGTCTCTCTCTCACTCTCTTTCTCCCTCGTACTGTCTCTCTCTCACACTCTCTCTCCCTCGCGCTGTCGCTCTCTCCCTCTCTCGCAATGTCCCACTCTCTCACTCCCTCGTGCTGTCTCTCTCTCTCTCCCTGCCTCCAGCTGTCTCTCTCTCTCTCTCCCTCGCGCTGTCTCTCTCTCTACTTGGTGCTGTCTCTCTCTCCCTTGCGCTGTCTATCTCTGTTGCCCGCTCTGTCTGTCTTGCTCCCTCACGCTATCTCTCTCTCTCACTTGGCTGTCTCCCTCACTCTCCCTCATGCTGTCTCTCTCTATCCCTCTCCCTCGCTCTGACTCTCTATCTATAACTCCCCCTCATGCTCTCTCTCTCTCTCCATCACACTGTCTCTTTTTCTCTCTCCGTCCCTCATGCTGTCTCTCTCTCTCTCTCTCCCTCACGTTGTGTCTCTCTCTCTCCCTCTCTTCCTCATGCTGTCTCTCTCTCCCTCGCGCTGTCTCTCTCTCTCTCTCTCCCTCACGCTGTCTCTCTCTCTCCCTCTCTCTCGCGCTGACTCTCGCTCTCTTCTTGCCCTCATGCTGTCTCTCTCTCTCTCCTTCACGTCTTCTCTATCTCCCCTCCACGTTGTCTCTCTCTCTCTCCCTCACTCTGTTTCTCTCTCTCCCTCTCCCTCGTGCTGTCTCTTCCTCTCTCTCTCTCTCCCTCTCTTCCTCATGCTGTCTCTCTCTCCCTCGCGCTGTCTCTCTCTCCCCCTCACGCTTTCTCTCTCTCTCTCTCCCTCAGACTGTCTCTCTCTCGCCCCCTCCCTCGCACTGTCTCTCACTCTCTCTCCCCGGCGGTGACTCTTTCTCACACTCTCTCTCCCTCGCGTTGTCTCTCTTTCTCTCTTCTCTCTCCCTCCCCCAGCTGTCTCTCTCACGCTCTCTCCCTCGTGCTTTCTCTGTCTCTACTTCATGCTGTCTCTCTCTCCCTCGCGCTTTCTCTCTCTCTCCCCCACGCTATCTCTCTCTCTCACTCATGCTGTCTCTCTCTCTCCCTCGTGCTGTCTCTCTCTCTCCCCCGCACTGTCTCCCTCTCTCTCCCTCATGCTATGTCTCTCTCTCTCTCCCCCTCATGCTGTCTCTCTCTCTCTCTCACTTGCACTGTCTCATTTTCTCTCTCCGTCCCTCATGCTGTCTCTCTCTCTCTCTCCCTCACACTTTCTCTCTCTCTCTCTCCCTCTCTTCCTCATGCTGTCTCTCTCTCTCCCCCGCACTGTCTCTCTCTCTCTCACTCACGCTGTCTCTCTCCCTCTCTCTCTCTCTATCCCTTGCACTGTCTCTCTCTCCTCCTCGCGCTGACTCCCTCTCTCTTCTTCATGCTGTCTCTCTCTCTCCCTCTCCCTCACGCTGTCTCTCTATCTCTCCCCCTCATGCACTCTCTCTCTCTCTCTCCCTCGCACTGTCTCTCTCTCTCCCTCATGCTGTCTCTCTCTCTCTCTCCCCCTCATGCTGTCTCTCGCTCTCCTCATGTTGTCTCTCTCTCTCTCCCTCATGCTGTCTCTCTCTCTCCCTCTCCCTTGCACTGTCTGGCTCTCTCTCCCTCTCCCCTGCGCTCTATCTCTCTCACACTCTCTCGCCCTCACGCTCTCTTTCTCTCTCTCTCTCCCTCCCCCAGCTGTCTCTCTCTATCTCTCCCACATGTTGTCTCTCTCTCTACTTCATGTTGTCTCTCTGTCTCTCTGTCTCTCCCCCTCGCACTGTCTCTTTTTCTCTCTCTGTCCCTCATGCTGTCTCTCTCTCTCTCTCCCTCACTCTGTCTCTCTCTCTCCCTCTCCCTCACACTGTCTCTCTCTCTCCTTCTCCCTCGCTCTGTCTCTCTCTCTCTCTGTCCCCTGAGCGGTCTCTCTCTCACACTCTCTCTCCCCCGTGCTGTCTCTCTCTCTCTCTCTCCCTCCCCCAGCTGTCTCTCTCTCTCTCCCTCGTGCTGTCTCTCTGTCTACTTCATGCTGTATCTCTCTCCCTTGCGCTGTCTCTCTCTCTCTACGCCCTGTCTCTCTCTCACACTAATACTCTCTCTCTCTCTCTCCTCACGCTGTCACTATCTCTCACTCGCGCTGTCTCCCTCTCTCTCCCTCACGCTGCCTCTCTCTCTCTCCTCCTCCCTCGCACTGACACTCTCTCTCTCCCTCCCTGCAGCTGTCTCTCTCTCTTTCCCTTGTGTTGGTCTAACTCTCTCCCTCCCGCTGGCTATCTCTCTCCCAACTCTGTCTCTCTCTCCCTCATGCTGTCTCTCTCTTTCTCTCCCTCGCGCTGTCTCTCTCTCTCACTTGTGCTGTCTCCCTCAAGCTTTCTCTATCTATCCCTCTCCCTTGCTCTGACTCTCTCTCTCTCTCCCCCTCATTCTCTCTCTCTCTCTCTCCCTCGCACTGTCTCTTTTTCTCTCTCCATCCCTCATGCTGTCTCTCTCTCTCTCTCCCTAATGCTGTCTCTCTCTCCCTCTCTTTCCTCCTGCTGTCTCTCTCCCTCGCGCTGTATCTCTCTCTCCCTCATGCTGTCTCTCTCTCTCTCTCTCGCACGCTGTCTCTCTCCCCCACATGCTGTCTCTCTCTCTCTCTCCCTCATGCTATGTCTCTCTCTCTCTCCCCCTCATGCTGTCTCTCTCTCTCTCTCCCTTGCACTGTCTCTTTTTCTCTCTCCGTCCCTCATGCTGTCTCTCTCTCTCCCTCACACTTTCTCTCTCTCTCTCTCCCTCGCTTCCTCATGCTGTCTCTCTCTCCCCCGCACTGTCTCTCTCTCTCACTCACGCTGTCTCTCTCCCTCTCTCTCTCTCTCTATCCCTTGCGCTGTCTCTCTCTCCTCCTCGCGCTGACTCTCTCTCTCTCCTTCACGCTGTCTCTCTCTCTCCCTCTCCCTCATGCTGTCTCTCTATCTCTCCCCCTCATGCACTCTCTCTCTCTCTCTCTCCCTCGCACTGTCTCTCTCTCTCCCTCATGCTGTCTCTCTCTCTCTTTCCCCCTCATGCTGTCTCTCACTCTCCTCATGTTGTCTCTCTCTCTCTCCCTCGCGCTGTATCTCTCTCTCCCTCATGCTGTCTCTCTCTCTCTCTCTCTCTCTCTCTGTCGCACGCTGTCTCTCTCCCCCACATGCTGTCTCTCTCTCTCTCCCTCATGCTATGTCTCTCTCTCTCTCCCCCTCATGCTGTCTCTCTCTCTCTCTCCCTTGCACTGTCTCTTTTTCTCTCTCCGTCCCTCATGCTGTCTCTCTCTCTCTCCCTCACACTTTCTCTCTCTCTCTCTCCCTCTCTTCCTCATGCTGTCTCTCTCTCCCCCGCACTGTCTCTCTCTCTCACTCACGCTGTCTCTCTCCCTCTCTCTCTCTCTATCCCTTGCGCTGTCTCTCTCTCCTCCTCGCGCTGACTCCCTCTCTCTCCTTCACGCTGTCTCTCTCTCTCCCTCTCCCTCACGCTGTCTCTCTATCTCTCCCCCTCATGCACTCTCTCTCTCTCTCTCCCTCGCACTGTCTCTCTCTCTCCCTCATGCTGTCTCTCTCTCTCTCTCCCCCTCATGCTGTCTCTCACTCTCCTCATGTTGTCTCTCTCTCTCTCCCTCATGCTGTCTCTCTCTCTCCCTCTCCCTCGCACTGTCTGGCTCTCTCTCCCTCTCCCCTGCGCTCTATCTCTCTCACACTCTCTCTCCCTCACGCTCTCTTTCTCTCTCTCTCTCCCTCCCCCAGCTGTCTCTCTCTATCTCTCCCACATGTTGTCTCTCTCTCTACTTCATGCTGTCTCTCTCTCTCTCTGTCTCTCCCCCTCGCACTGTCTCTTTTTCTCTCTCTGTCCCTCATGCTGTCTCTCTCTCTCTCTCCCTCATGCTGTCTCTCTCTCTCTCCCTCTCTTCCTCGTGCTGTCTCTCTCCCTCGTGCTGTATCTCTCTCACCCTCATGCTGTCTTTCTCTCTCTCTCTCTCACACACGCTGTCTAACTCCCCCACCTGCTGTCTCTCTCCCTCTCCCTCACACTGTCTCTCTCTCTCCTTCTCCCTCACCCTGTCTCTCTCTCTCTCTGTCCCCTGAGCGTTCTCTCTCTCACACTCTCTCTCCCCCGTGCTGTCTCTCTCTCTCCCTCCCCCAGCTGTCTCTCTCTCTCTCCCTCGTGCTGTCTCTCTGTCTACTTCATGCTGTATCTCTCTCCCTTGCGCTGTCTCTCTCTCTCCACGCCCTGTCTCTCTCTCACACTAATACTCTCTCTCTCTCTCCTCACGCTGTCACTATCTCTCACTCGCGCTGTCTCCCTCTCTCTCCCTCACGCTGCCACTCTCTCTCTCTTCCTCCCTCGCACTGACACTCTCTCTCTCCCTCCATCCAGCTGTCTCTCTCTCTTTCCCTTGTGCTGTCTAACTCTCTCCCTCCCGCTGGCTATCTCTCTCCCAAACTCTGTCTGTCTCTCTCCCTCATGCTGTCTCTCTCTTTCTCTCCCTCATGCTGTCACCCTCTCTTTCTCGCACTGTCTCTTTTTCTCTCTCCGTCCCTCATGCTGTCTCTCTCTCTCTCCCTCACGCTGTCTCTCTCTCTCCCTCTCTTCCTCATGCTGTCTCCCTCTCCTTCGCGCTGTCTCTCTCTCTCCCTCGTGCTGTCTCTCTCTCTCCTTCTCCCTCGCGCTGTCTCTCTCTCTCTCCCCCTCACACAGTCTGTCTCTCTCTCCCTCACGCTATTTCTCTCTCTCCCTCTCCCTCGCACTGTCTCGCTCTCTCTCTCTCCCTCTCTTCCTCGTGCTGTCTCTGTCTCTCTCGCGCTGTCTCTCTCTCTCAATCATGTTATCTCTCTCACTCTCTCTCTGCCTCACGCTGTCTCTCTCTCCCCCTCACGCTGTCTTTCTCTCTCCTTAACGCTGTCTCTCTCTCTCCCTCTCCCTCGCGCTGTCTCTCTCTCTCTCCCTCCCCTGTACTGTCTCTCTCTCACTCTCTTTCTCCCTCGTGCTGTCTCTCTCTCACACTCTCTCTCCCTCGCGCTGTCGCTCTCTCCCTCTCTCGCAATGTCCCACTCTCTCACTCCCTCGTGCTGTCTCTCTCTCTCTCCCTGCCTCCAGCTGTCTCTCTCTCTCTCTCCCTCGTGCTGTCTCTCTCTCTCCCTCGCGCTGTCTCTCTCTCTACTTGGTGTTGTCTCTCTCTCCCTTGCGCTGTCTATCTCTGTTGCCCGCTCTGTCTGTCTTGCTCCCTCACGCTATCTCGCTCTCTCACTTGGCTGTCTCCCTCACTCTCCCTCACGCTGTCTCTCTCTATCCCTCTCCCTCGCTCTGACTCTCTATCTATCACTCCCCCTCATGCTCTCTCTCTCTCTCCATCGCACTGTCTCTTTTTCTCTCTCCGTCCCTCACGCTGTCTCTCTCACTCTCTCCCTCACGCTGTCTCTCTCTCTCTCCCTCTCTTCCATGTGCTGTCTCTTTCCCTCACGCTGTATCTCTTTCTCCCTCGCGCTGTCTCACTCCCCCAAACGCTGTCTCTCTCTATCCCTCACGCTGTCACTCTCTCTCCCTCTCCCTCACGCTGTCTCATTCTCTCGCTCTCTCCCCTGCCCTGTCTCTCTCTCACAGTCTCTCTCCCTAGAACTCTCTCTCTCTCTCTCTCCCTCCCCCAGCTGTTTCTCTCTCTCACCCTCACTCTATCTCTCTCTCTCTCTCTCCCTCACGCTGTCTCGTGCTCTCCTTCTCCTTTGCGTTGACTCTCTGTCTCTCTCTTTCCCCATCATGCTGTCTCTCCCTCTCTCCCTCACACTGTCTCTTTTCCTCTCTCCGTCCCTCACGCTGTTTCTCTCACTCTCTCCCTCACGCTGTCTCTCTCTCTCTCCCTCTCTTCCATGTGCTGTCTCTTTCCCTCACGCTGTATCTCTTTCTCCCTCGCGCTGTCTCACTCCCCCAAACGCTGTCTCTCTCTCTATCTCTCACGCTGTCACTCTCTCTCCCTCTCCCTCACGCTGTCTCATTCTCTCGCTCTCTCCCCTGCCCTGTCTCTCTCTCACAGTCTCTCTCCCTAGCACTCTCTCTCTCTCTCTCCCTCCCCCAGCTGTTTCTCTATCTCTCCCTCACTCTATCTCTCTCTCTCTCTCTCCCTCACGCTGTCTCGTGCTCTCCTTCTCCTTCGCGTTGACTCTCTCTCTCTCTCTTTCCCCATCATGCTGTCTCTCCCTCTCTCCCTCACACTGTCTCTTTTTCTCTCTCCATCCCTCATGCTGTCTCTCACTCTATCTCTCACTCAAGCTTTGTCTCTCTCTCTCTCCATCTCTTCCTCATGCTGTCTCTCTCTCCCTCACGCTGTCTCTCTCTCTCCCTGCGCTGTCTCTCTCTCCCTCACTCTGTCTCTCTCTCTCCCTCTCCCTCACACTGTCTCTCTCTCTCCTTCTCCCTCGCTCTGTCTCTCTCTCTCTCTGTCCCCTGAGCGGTCTCTCTCTCACACTCTCTCTCCCCCGTGCTGTCTCTCTCTCTCTCTCTCTCTCCCCCAGCTGTCTCTCTCTCTCTCCCTCGTGCTGTCTCTCTGTCTACTTCATGCTGTATCTCTCTCCCTTGCGCTGTCTCTCTCTCTCTACGCCCTGTCTCTCTCTCACACTAATACTCTCTCTCTCTCTCTCCTCACGCTGTCACTATCTCTCACTCGCGCTGTCTCCCTCTCTCTCCCTCACGCTGCCTCTCTCTCTCTCCTCCTCCCTCGCACTGACACTCTCTCTCTCCCTCCCTGCAGCTGTCTCTCTTTCTTTCCCTTGCGCTGTCTATCTCTCTCCCTCCCACTGTCTATCTCTCTCCCCAACTCTGTCTGTCTCTCTCCCTCATGCTGTCTCTCTCTTTCTCTCTCTCGCGCTGTCTCTCTCTCTCACTTGTGCTGTCTCCCTCAAGCTTTCTCTATCTATCCCTCTCCCTTGCTCTGACTCTCTCTCTCTCTCCCCCTCATGCTCTCTCTCTCTCTCTCTCTCGCACTGTCTCTTTTTCTCCCTCCATCCCTCATGCTGTCTCTCTCTCTCTCTCCCTAATGCTGTCTCTCTCTCCCTCTCTTTCCTCCTGCTGTCTCTCTCCCTCGCGCTGTATCTCTCTCTCCCTCATGCTGTCTGTCTCTCTCTCTCTCTCTCTCGCACGCTGTCTCTCTCCCCCACATGCTGTCTCTCTCTCTCTCCCTCATGCTATCACTCTCTTTCCCTTTCCCTCGCGCTGTCTCATTATCTCTCTCTCTCCCCTGCGCTGTCTCTCTCTCACACTCTTTCTCCCTCGCGCTCTCTTTCTCTCTCTCCCTCCCCCCGCTTTCTCTCTCTCTTTCTCCCTCGTTCTGTCTCTCTCTCTCCCATGCGGTGTCTCTCTCTCTCCCCCGCACTGTCTCTCTCTCTCTCCCTCATGCTGTCTCTCTCCCTCGCGCTGTCTCATTCTCTCTCTCCCCTGTGCTGTCTCTCTCTCACACTCTTTCTCCCTCGCGCTCCCTCTCTTCTCTGTCTCCCTCCCCCAGCTGTCTCTCTCTCTCTCTGCCCCTCATGCTGTCACCATCTCTCCCTCGCATTTTCTCTTTTTCTCTCTCTGTCCCTCATGCTGTCTCTCTCTCTCTCTCCTTCACACTGTCTCTCTCTTCTCCCTCTCTTCCTCGTGTTGTCTCTCACCCTCGCGCTGTATCTCTTTCTCTCTCATGCTGTCCCTCTCTCTCTCTCTCTCCCTCACGCTGTCTATCTCCCCCACATGCTTTATCTCTCCCTCTCCCTCACGCTGTCTCCCTCTCTCCTCCTCCCTCGCACTGACTCTCTCTCTCTCTCTCCCTTGCGCTGTCTCTCTCTCTGCCCCACGCTGTCTTTCTATCTCCATCATGTTGTCTCTTTTTCTGTATCCGTCCCTCATGCTGTCTCTCTCTCTCTCTCTATCCCCTGCGTTGTCTCTCTCTCACACTATCTCTCCCTCACGCTGTCTCTCTCTATCTCTCCCTCCCTCTTGCTGTCTCTCTCTCCCTCGTGCTGTCTCTCTCTCCCTCACACTGCCTATCTGTCTACCCCGCTCTGTCTGTCTCTCTCACTCATGCTGTCTCTCTCTCTCCCGCGTGCTGTCTCTCTCTCTCACTCGTGCTGTCTCCCTCACTCTCCCACACGCTGTCTGCCTCTATCCCTCTCCCTCGCTCTGACTCTCTCTCTCTCCCCCTCATGCTGTCTCGCTCTCGCTCCCTCGCACTCTTTTTCTCTCTCCGACCCTCATGCAGTCTCTCTCTCTCTCTCTCCCTCGTGCTGTCTCTCTCTCTCCCTCATGCTGTCTCTCTCTCTACTTGGTGATGTCTCTCTCTCCCCCGCTCTGTCTGTCTCTCTCCCTCATGCTGCCTCTCTCTCTCTCTCTCTCTCCCTCACGCTGTCTCTCTCTATCCCTCTCCCTCACACTGACTCTCTCTATCACTCCCCCTGATGCTGTCACCCTCTCTCCCTCGCACTGTCTCTTTTTCTCTCTCTGTCCCTCATGCTGTCTCTCTCTCTTTCACTCACAAAGTCTCTCTCCCTCGTGCTGTATCTCTCTCTCCCCCACACTGTCTCTCTCTCTCCCTCATGCCGTCTCTCTCTCTCTCTCCCCCTCGCACTGTCTCTCTTTCCCCCGCGCTGTCTCCCTCTCTCTCCCTCATGCTGTCTCTCTCTCTCTGTCCCTCATGCTGTCACCCTCTCTCCCTCGCACTGTCCCTTTTTCTCTCTCCGTCCCTCATGCTGTCTCTCTCTCTCTCCCTCACGCTGTCTCTCTCTCTCCCTCTCTTCCTCATGCTGTCTCCCTCTCCCTCGCGCTGTCTCTCTCTCTCCCTCATGCTGTCTCTCTCTCTCCCTCATGCTGTCTCTCTCTCTCTCTCTCCCTCATGCTGTCTCTCTCTCTCCTTCTCCCTCGCGCTGACTCTCTCTCTCTCTCGCCCTCATGCTGTCTCTCTCTCTCTCTCTCTCCCTCACGTTGTCTCTCTCTCTCTCTCCCCCTCACACAGTCTGTCTCTCTCTCCCTCACGCTATTTCTCTCTCTCCCTCTCCCTCGAGCTGTCTCTCTCTCTCTCTCCCTCTCTTCCTCGTGCTGTCTCTGTCTCTCTCGCGCTGTCTCTCTCTCTCAATCATGCTATCTCTCTCACTCTCTCTCTGCCTCGCGCTGTCTCTCTCTCTCTCCCTCCCCTGTACTGTCTCTCTCTCACTCTCTTTCTCCCTCGTACTGTCTCTCTCTCACACTCTCTCTCCCTCGCGCTGTCGCTCTCTCTCTCTCTCGCAATGTCCCACTCTCTCACTCCCTCGTGCTGTCTCTCTCTCTCTCCCTGCCTCCAGCTGTCTCTCTCTCTCTCTCCCTCGTGCTGTCTCTCTCTCTCCCTCGCGCTGTCTCTCTCTCTACTTGGTGCTGTCTCTCTCTCCCTTGCGCTGTCTATCTCTGTTGCCCGCTCTGTCTGTCTTGCTCCCTCACGCTATCTCGCTCTCTCACTTGGCTGTCTCCCTCACTCTCCCTCACGCTGTCTCTCTCTATCCCTCTCCCTCGCTCTGACTCTCTATCTATCACTCCCCCTCATGCTCTCTCTCTCTCTCCATCGCACTGTCTCTTTTTCTCTCTCCGTCCCTCACGCTGTTTCTCTCACTCTCTCCCTCACGCTGTCTCTCTCTCTCTCTCCCTCTCTTCCATGTGCTGTCTCTTTCCCTCACGCTGTATCTCTTTCTCCCTCGCGCTGTCTCACTCCCCTAAACGCTGTCTCTCTCTATCCCTCACGCTGTCACTCTCTCTCCCTCTCTCTCACGCTGTCTCATTCTCTCGCTCTCTCCCCTGCCCTGTCTCTCTCTCACAGTCTCTCTCCCTAGAACTCTCTCTCTCTCTCTCTCCCTCCCCCAGCTGTTTCTCTCTCTCACCCTCACTCTATCTCTCTCTCTCTCTCTCCCTCACGCTGTCTCGTGCTCTCCTTCTCCTTCGCGTTGACTCTCTGTCTCTCTCTTTCCCCATCATGCTGTCTCTCCCTCTCTCCCTCACACTGTCTCTTTTCCTCTCTCCGTCCCTCACGCTCTCTCTCACTCTCTCCCTCACGCTGTCTCTCTCTCTCTCCCTCTCCCATGTGCTGTCTCTTTCCCTCACGCTGTATCTCTTTCTCCCCCGCGCTGTCTCACTCCCCCAAACGCTGTCTCTCTCACTATCCCTCACGCTGTCACTCTCTCTCCCTCTCCCTCACGCTGTCTCATTCTCTCGCTCTCTCCCCTGCCCTGTCTCTCTCTCACAGTCTTTCTCCCTAGCACTCTCTCTCTCTCTCTCCCTCCCCCAGCTGTTTCTCTCTCTCTCCCTCACTCTATCTCTCTCTCTCTCTCTCCCTCACGCTGTCTCGTGCTCTCCTTCTCCTTCGCGTTGACTCTCTCTCTCTCTCTTTCCCTATCATGCTGTCTCTCCCTCTCTCCCTCACACTGTCTCTTTTTCTCTCTCCATCCCTCATGCTGTCTCTCACTCTATCTCTCACTCAAGCTTTTTCTCTCTCTGTCTCCATTTCTTCCTCATGCTGTCTCTCTCTCCCTCACGCTGTCTCTCTCTCTCCCTGCGCTGTCTCTCTCTCCCTCACTCTGTCTCTCTCTCTCCCTATCCCTCACACTGTCTCTCTCTCTCCTTCTCCCTCGCTCTGTCTCTCTCTCTCTCTGTCCCCTGAGCGGTCTCTCTCTCACACTCTCTCTCCCCCGTGCTGTCTCTCTCTCTCTCTCTCCCTCCCCCAGCTGTCTCTCTCTCTCTCCCTCGTGCTGTCTCTCTGTCTACTTCATGCTGTATCTCTCTCCCTTGCGCTGTCTCTCTTCTCTACGCCCTGTCTCTCTCTCACACTAATACTCTCTCTCTCTCCTCACGCTGTCACTATCTCTCACTCGCACTGTCTCCCTCTCTCTCCCTCACGCTGCCTCTCTCTCTCTCCTCCTCCCTCGCACTGAAACTCTCTCTCTCCCTCCCTGCTGCTGTCTCTCTCTCTTCCCCTTGCGCTGTCTATCTCTCTCCCTCCCGCTGTCTATCTCTCTCCCCAACTCTGTCTGTCTCTCTCCCTCATGCTGTCTCTCTCTCTACTTGGTGATGTCTCTCTCTCCCCCGCTCTGTCTGTCTCTCTCCCTCATGCTGCCTCTCTCTCTCTCTCTCTCTCCCTCACGCTGTCTCTCTCTATCCCTCTCCCTCACACTGACTCTCTCTATCACTCCCCCTGATGCTGTCACCCTCTCTCCCTCGCACTGTCTCTTTTTCTCTCTCTGTCCCTCATGCTGTCTCTCTCTCTTTCCCTCACAAAGTCTCTCTCCCTCGTGCTGTATCTCTCTCTCCCCCACACTGTCTCTCTCTCTCTCTCATGCCGTCTCTCTCTCTCTCTCCCCCTCGCACTGTCTCTCTTTCCCCCGCGCTGTCTCCCTCTCTCTCCCTCATGCTGTCTCTCTCTCTCTGTCCCTCATGCTGTCACCCTCTCTCCCTCGCACTGTCCCTTTTTCTCTCTCCGTCCCTCATGCTGTCTCTCTCTCTCTCCCTCACGCTGTCTCTCTCTCTCCCTCTCTTCCTCATGCTGTCTCCCTCTCCCTCGCGCTGTCTCTCTCTCTCTCTCGCCCTCATGCTGTCTCTCTCTCTCTCTCTCCCCCTCACACAGTCTGTCTCTCTCTCCCTCACGCTATTTCTCTCTCTCCCTCTCCCTCGAGCTGTCTCTCTCTCTCTCTCCCTCTCTTCCTCGTGCTGTCTCTGTCTCTCTCGCGCTGTCTCTCTCTCTCAATCATGCTATCTCTCTCACTCTCTCTCTGCCTCGCGCTGTCTCTCTCTCTCTCCCTCCCCTGTACTGTCTCTCTCTCACTCTCTTTCTCCCTCGTACTGTCTCTCTCTCACACTCTCTCTCCCTCGCGCTGTCGCTCTCTCCCTCTCTCGCAATGTCCCACTCTCTCACTCCCTCATGCTGTCTCTCTCTCTCTCCCTGCCTCCAGCTGTCTCTCTCTCTCTCTCCCTCGTGCTGTCTCTCTCTCTCCCTCGCGCTGTCTCTCTCTCTACTTGGTGCTGTCTCTCTCTCCCTTGCGCTGTCTATCTCTGTCGCCCGCTCTGTCTGTCTTGCTCCCTCACACTATCTCTCTCTCTCACTTGGCTGTCTCCCTCACTCTCCCTCACGCTGTCTCTCTCTATCCCTCTCACTCGCTCTGAAACTCTATCTATCACTCCCCCTCATGCTCTCTCTCTCTCTCCATCGCACTGTCTCTTTTTCTCTCTCCGTCCCTCACGCTGTCTCTCTCACTCTCTCCCTCACGCTGTCTCTCTCTCTCTCCCTCACGCTGTCTCGTGCTCTCCTTCTCCTTCGCGTTGACTCTCTGTCTCTCTCTTTCCCCATCATGCTGTCTCTCCCTCTCTCCCTCGCACTATCTCTTTTCCTCTCTCCGTCCCTCACGCTCTCTCTCACACTCTCCCTCACGCTGTCGCTCTCTCTCTCCCTCTCTTCCATGTGCTGTCTCTTTCCCTCACGCTGTATCTCTTTCTCCCTCGCGCTGTCTCACTCCCCCAAACGCTGTCTCTCTCTCTATCCCTCACGCTGTCACTCTCTCTCCCTCTCCCTCACGCTGTCTCATTCTCTCGCTCTCTCCCCTGCCTTGTCTCTCTCTCACAGTCTCTCTCCCTAGCACTCTCTCTCTCTCTCTCCCTCCCCCAGCTGTTTCTCTCTCTCTCCCTCACTTGATCACTCTCTCTCTCTCTCTCCCTCACGCTGTCTCGTGCTCTCCTTCTCCTTCGCGTTGACTCTCTCTCTCTCTCTTTCCCCATCATGCTGTCTCTCCCTCTCTCCCTCACACTGTCTCTTTTTCTCTCTCCATCCCTCATGCTGTCTCTCACTCTATCTCTCACTCAAGCTTTGTCTCTCTCTCTCTCCATCTCTTCCTCATGCTGTCTCTCTCTCCCTCACGCTGTCTCTCTCTCTCCCTGCGCTGTCTCTCTCTCCCTCACTCTGTCTCTCTCTCTCCCTCTCCCTCACACTGTCTCTCTCTCTCCTTCTCCCTCGCTCTGTCTCTCTCTCTCTCTCTGTCCCCTGAGCGTTCTCTCTCTCACACTCTCTCTCCCCCGTGCTGTCTCTCTCTCTCTCTCTCCCTCCCCCAGCTGTCTCTCTCTCTCTCCCTCGTGCTGTCTCTCTGTCTACTTCATGCTGTATCTCTCTCCCTTGCGCTGTCTCTCTCTCTCTACGCCCTGTCTCTCTCTCACACTAATACTCTCTCTCTCTCTACTCACGCTGTCACTATCTCTCACTCGCGCTGTCTCCCTCTCTCTCCCTCACGCTGCCTCTCTCTCTCTCCTCCTCCCTCGCACTGAAACTCTCTCTCTCCCTCCCTGCAGCTGTCTCTCTCTCTTTCCCTTGTGCTGTCTAACTCTCTCCCTCCCGCTGTCTATCTCTCTCCCCAACTCTGTCTGTCTCTCTCCCTCATGCTGTCTCTCTCTTTCTCTCTCTCGCGCTGTCTCTCTCTCTCACTTGTGCTGTCTCCCTCAAGCTTTCTCTATCTATCCCTCTCCCTTGCTCTGACTCTCTCTCTCTCTCCCCCTCATGCTCTCTCTCTCTCTCTCCCTCGCACTGTCTCTTTTTCTCTCTCCATCCCTCATGCTGTCTCTCTCTCTCTCTCCCTAATGCTGTCTCTCTCTCCCTCTCTTTCCTCCTGCTGTCTCTCTCCCTCGCGCTGTATCTCTCTCTCCCTCATGCTGTCTGTCTCTCTCTCTCTCGCACGCTGTCTCTCTCCCCCACATGCTGTCTCTCTCTCTCTCCCTCATGCTATCACTCTCTTTCCCTTTCCCTCGCGCTGTCTCATTATCTCTCTCTCTCCCCTGCGCTGTCTCTCTCTCACACTCTTTCTCCCTCGCGCTCTCTTTCTCTCTCTCCCTCCCCCCGCTTTCTCTCTCTCTTTCTCCCTCGTTCTGTCTCTCTCTCTCCCACGCGGTGTCTCTCTCTCTCCCCCGCACTGTCTCTCTCTCTCTCCCTCATGCTGTCTCTCTCCCTCGCGCTGTCTCATTCTCTCTCTCTCTCCCCTGCGCTGTCTCTCTCTCACACTCTTTCTCCCTCGCGCTCCCTCTCTTCTCTGTCTCCCTCCCCCAGCTGTCTCTCTCTCTCTCTGCCCCTCATGCTGTCACCATCTCTCCCTCGCATTTTCTCTTTTTCTCTATCTGTCCCTCATGCTGTCTCTCTCTCTCTCTCCCTCACACTGTCTCTCTCTTCTCCCTCTCTTCCTCGTGTTGTCTCTCACCCTCGCGCTGTATCTCTTTCTCTCTCATGCTGTCCCTCTCTCTCTCTCTCCCTCACTCTGTCTATCTCCCCCACATGCTTTATCTCTCCCTCTCCCTCACGCTGTCTCCCTCTCTCCTCCTCCCTCGCACTGACTCTCTCTCTCTCTCTCCCTTGGGCTGTCTCTCTCTCTGCCCCACGCTGTCTTTCTATCTCCATCATGTTGTCTCTTTTTCTGTATCCGTCCCTCATGCTGTCTCTCTCTCTCTCTATATCCCCTGCGTTGTCTCTCTCTCACACTATCTCTCCCTTACGCTGTCTCTCTCTATCTCTCCCTCCCTCTTGCTGTCTCTCTCTCCCTCGTGCTGTCTCTCTCTCCCTCACACTGCCTAACTGTCTACCCCGCTCTGTCTGTCTCTCTCCCTCATGCTGTCTCTCTCTCTCCCGCGTGCTGTCTCTCTCTCTCACTCGTGCTGTCTCCCTCACTCTCCCACACGCTGTCTGCCTCTATCCCTCTCCCTCGCTCTGACTCTCTCTCTCTCTCCCCCTCATGCTGTCTCGCTCTCGCTCCCTTGCACTCTTTTTCTCTCTCCGACCCTCATGCTGTCTCTCTCTCTCTCTCTCCCTCGTGCTGTCTCTCTCTCTCCCTCATGCTGTCTCTCTCTCTACTTGGTGATGTCTCTCTCTCCCCCGCTCTGTCTGTCTCTCTCCCTCATGCTGCCTCTCTCTCTCTCTCTCTCTCCCTCACGCTGTCTCTCTCTATCCCTCTCCCTCACACTGACTCTCTCTATCACTCCCCCTGATGCTGTCACCCTCTCTCCCTCGCACTGTCTCTTTTTCTCTCTCTGTCCCTCATGCTGTCTCTCTCTCTTTCCCTCACAAAGTCTCTCTCCCTCGTGCTGTATCTCTCTCTCCCCCACACTGTCTCTCTCTCTCTCTCATGCCGTCTCTCTCTCTCTCTCCCCCTCGCACTGTCTCGCTTTCCCCCGCGCTGTCTCCCTCTCTCTCCCTCATGCTGTCTCTCTCTCTCTGTCCCTCATGCTGTCACCCTCTCTCCCTCGCACTGTCCCTTTTTCTCTCTCCGTCCCTCATGCTGTCTCTCTCTCTCTCCCTCACGCTGTCTCTCTCTCTCCCTCTCTTCCTCATGCTGTCTCCCTCTCCCTCGCGCTGTCTCTCTCTCTCTCTCGCCCTCATGCTGTCTCTCTCTCTCTCTCTCTCCCTCACATTGTCTCTCTCTCTCTCCCCCTCACACAGTCTGTCTCTCTCTCCCTCACGCTATTTCTCTCTCTCCCTCTCCCTCGAGCTGTCTCTCTCTCTCTCTCCCTCTCTTCCTCGTGCTGTCTCTGTCTCTCTCGCGCTGTCTCTCTCTCTCAATCATGCTATCTCTCTCACTCTCTCTCTGCCTCGCGCTGTCTCTCTCTCTCTCCCTCCCCTGTACTGTCTCTCTCTCACTCTCTTTCTCCCTCGTACTGTCTCTCTCTCACACTCTCTCTCCCTCGCGCTGTCGCTCTCTCCCTCTCTCGCAATGTCCCACTCTCTCACTCCCTCATGCTGTCTCTCTCTCTCTCCCTGCCTCCAGCTGTCTCTCTCTCTCTCTCCCTCGTGCTGTCTCTCTCTCTCCCTCGCCCTGTCTCTCTCTCTACTTGGTGCTGTCTCTCTCTCCCTTGCGCTGTCTATCTCTGTCGCCCGCTCTGTCTGTCTTGCTCCCTCACACTATCTCTCTCTCTCACTTGGCTGTCTCCCTCACTCTCCCTCACGCTGTCTCTCTCTATCCCTCTCACTCGCTCTGAAACTCTATCTATCACTCCCCCTCATGCTCTCTCTCTCTCTCCATCGCACTGTCTCTTTTTCTCTCTCCGTCCCTCACGCTGTCTCTCTCACTCTCTCCCTCATGCTGTCTCTCTCTCTCTCCCACTCTTCCATGTGCTGTCTCTTTCCCTCACGCTGTATCTCTTTCTCCCTCACGCTGTCTCACTCCCCCAAACGCTGTCTCTCTCTCTATCCCTCACGCTGTCACTCTCTCTCCCTCTCCCTCACGCTGTCTCATTCTCTCGCTCTCTCCCCTGCCCTGTCTCTCTCTCACAGTCTCTCTCCCTAGCACTCTCTCTCTCTCTCTCTCCCTCCCCCAGCTGTTTCTCTCTCTCACCCTCACTCTATCTCTTTATCTCTCTCTCCCTCACGCTGTCTCGTGCTCTCCTTCTCCTTCGCGTTGACTCTCTGTCTCTCTCTTTCCCCATCATGCTGTCTCTCCCTCTCTCCCTCGCACTGTCTCTTTTTCTCTCTCCGTCCCTCATGCTGTCTCTCTCTCTCTCCCACTCTTCCATGTCCTGTCTCTTTCCCTCACGCTGTATCTCTTTCTCCCTCGCGCTGTCTCACTCCCCCAAACGCTTTCTCTCTCTATCCCTCATGCTGTCACTCTCTCTCCCTCTCCCTCACGCTGTTCTCATTCTCTCGCTCTCTCCCCTGCCCTGTCTCTCTCTCACAGTCTCTCTCCCTAGAACTCTCTCTCTCTGTCTCTCCCTCCCCCAGCTGTTTCTCTCTCTCACCCTCACTCTATCTCTCTCTCTCTCTCTCCCTCACGCTGTCTCGTGCTCTCCTTCTCCTTCGCGTTGACTCTCTGTCTCTCTCTTTCCCCATCATGCTGTCTCTCCCTCTCTCCCTCGCACTATCTCTTTTCCTCTCTCCGTCCCTCACGCTCTCTCTCACACTCTCCCTCACGCTGTCGCTCTCTCTCTCCCTCTCTTCCATGTGCTGTCTCTTTCCCTCACGCTGTATCTCTTTCTCCCTCGCGCTGTCTCACTCCCCCAAACGCTGTCTCTCTCTCTATCCCTCACGCTGTCACTCTCTCTCCCTCTCCCTCACGCTGTCTCATTCTCTCGCTCTCTCCCCTGCCTTGTCTCTCTCTCACAGTCTCTCTCCCTAGCACTCTCTCTCTCTCTCTCCCTCCCCCAGCTGTTTCTCTCTCTCTCCCTCACTTGATCACTCTCTCTCTCTCTCTCCCTCACGCTGTCTCGTGCTCTCCTTCTCCTTCGCGTTGACTCTCTCTCTCTCTCTTTCCCCATCATGCTGTCTCTCCCTCTCTCCCTCACACTGTCTCTTTTTCTCTCTCCATCCCTCATGCTGTCTCTCACTCTATCTCTCACTCAAGCTTTGTCTCTCTCTCTCTCCATCTCTTCCTCATGCTGTCTCTCTCTCCCTCACGCTGTCTCTCTCTCTCCCTGCGCTGTCTCTCTCTCCCTCACTCTGTCTCTCTCTCTCCCTCTCCCTCACACTGTCTCTCTCTCTCCTTCTCCCTCGCTCTGTCTCTCTCTCTCTCTCTGTCCCCTGAGCGTTCTCTCTCTCACACTCTCTCTCCCCCGTGCTGTCTCTCTCTCTCTCTCTCTCTCCCTCCCCCAGCTGTCTCTCTCTCTCTCCCTCGTGCTGTCTCTCTGTCTACTTCATGCTGTATCTCTCTCCCTTGCGCTGTCTCTCTCTCTCTACGCCCTGTCTCTCTCTCACACTAATACTCTCTCTCTCTCTACTCACGCTGTCACTATCTCTCACTCGCGCTGTCTCCCTCTCTCTCCCTCACGCTGCCTCTCTCTCTCTCCTCCTCCCTCGCACTGAAACTCTCTCTCTCCCTCCCTGCAGCTGTCTCTCTCTCTTTCCCTTGTGCTGTCTAACTCTCTCCCTCCCGCTGGCTATCTCTCTCCCCAACTCTGTCTCTCTCTCCCTCATGCTGTCTCTCTCTTTCTCTCTCTCGCGCTGTCTCTCTCTCACTTGTGCTGTCTCCCTCAAGCTTTCTCTATCTATCCCTCTCCCTTGCTCTGACTCTCTCTCTCTCTCCCCCTCATGCTCTCTCTCTCTCTCTCCCTCGCACTGTCTCTTTTTCTCTCTCCATCCCTCATGCTGTCTCTCTCTCTCTCTCCCTAATGCTGTCTCTCTCTCCCTCTCTTTCCTCCTGCTGTCTCTCTCCCTCGCGCTGTATCTCTCTCTCCCTCATGCTGTCTGTCTCTCTCTCTCTCTCTCTCGCACGCTGTCTCTCTCCCCCACATGCTGTCTCTCTCTCTCTCCCTCATGCTATCACTCTCTTTCCCTTTCCCTCGCGCTGTCTCATTATCTCTCTCTCTCCCCTGCGCTGTCTCTCTCTCACACTCTTTCTCCCTTGCGCTCTCTTTCTCTCTCTCCCTCCCCCCGCTTTCTCTCTCTCTTTCTCCCTCGTTCTGTCTCTCTCTCTCCCACGCGGTGTCTCTCTCTCTCCCCCGCACTGTCTCTCTCTCTCTCCCTCATGCTGTCTCTCTCCCTCGCGCTGTCTCATTCTCTCTCTCTCTCCCCTGCGCTGTCTCTCTCTCACACTCTTTCTCCCTCGCGCTCCCTCTCTTCTCTGTCTCCCTCCCCCAGCTGTCTCTCTCTCTCTTTGCCCCTCATGCTGTCACCATCTCTCCCTCGCATTTTCTCTTTTTCTCTCTCTGTCCCTCATGCTGTCTCTCTCTCTCTCTCCTTCACACTGTCTCTCTCTTCTCCCTCTCTTCCTCGTGTTGTCTCTCACCCTCGCGCTGTATCTCTTTCTCTCTCATGCTGTCCCTCTCTCTCTCTCTCCCTCACGCTGTCTATCTCCCCCACATGCTTTATCTCTCCCTCTCCCTCACGCTGTCTCCCTCTCTCCTCCTCCCTCGCACTGACTCTCTCTCTCTCTCTCCCTTGCGCTGTCTCTCTCTCTGCCCCACGCTGTCTTTCTATCTCCATCATGTTGTCTCTTTTTCTGTATCCGTCCCTCATGCTGTCTCTCTCTCTCTCTCTATCCCCTGCGTTGTCTCTCTCTCACACTATCTCTCCCTTACGCTGTCTCTCTCTATCTCTCCCTCCCTCTTGCTGTCTCTCTCTCCCGCGTGCTGTCTCTCTCTCTCACTCGTGCTGTCTCCCTCACTCTCCCACACGCTGTCTGCCTCTATCCCTCTCCCTCGCTCTGACTCTCTCTCTCTCTCCCCCTCATGCTGTCTCGCTCTCGCTCCCTCGCACTCTTTTTCTCTCTCCATCCCTCATGCTGTCTCTCTCTCTACTTGGTGATGTCTCTCACTCCCTTGCGCTGTCTATCTCTCTCCCCCGCTCTGTCTGTCTCTCTCCCTCATGCTGCCTCTCTCTCTCTCTCTCTCTCCCTCACGCTGTCTCTCTCTATCCCTCTCCCTCACACTGACTCTCTCTATCACTCCCCCTGATGCTGTCACCCTCTCTCCCTCGCACTGTCTCTTTTTCTCTCTCTGTCCCTCATGCTGTCTCTCTCTCTTTCCCTCACAAAGTCTCTCTCCCTCGTGCTGTATCTCTCTCTCCCCCACACTGTCTCTCTCTCTCCCTCATGCCGTCTCTCTCTCTCTCTCCCCCTCGCACTGTCTCTCTTTCCCCCGCGCTGTCTCCCTCTCTCTCCCTCATGCTGTCTCTCTCTCTCTGTCCCTCATGCTGTCACCCTCTCTCCCTCGCACTGTCCCTTTTTCTCTCTCCGTCCCTCATGCTGTCTCTCTCTCTCTCCCTCACGCTGTCTCTCTCTCTCCCTCTCTTCCTCATGCTGTCTCCCTCTCCCTCGCGCTGTCTCTCTCTCCCCTCTCTCCCTCATGCTGTCTCTCTCTCTCCCTCATGCTGTCTCTCTCTCTCTCTCTCCCTCATGCTGTCTCTCTCTCTCCTTCTCCCTCGCGCTGACTCTCTCTCTCTCTCGCCCTCATGCTGTCTCTCTCTCTCTCTCTCTCCCTCACGTTGTCTCTCTCTCTCTCACCCCCTCACACAGTCTGTCTCTCTCTCCCTCACGCTATTTCTCTCTCTCCCTCTCCCTCGAGCTGTCTCTCTCTCTCTCTCCCTCTCTTCCTCGTGCTGTCTCTGTCTCTCTCGCGCTGTCTCTCTCTCTCAATCATGCTATCTCTCTCACTCTCTCTCTGCCTCGCGCTGTCTCTCTCTCTCTCCCTCCCCTGTACTGTCTCTCTCTCACTCTCTTTCTCCCTCGTACTGTCTCTCTCTCACACTCTCTCTCCCTCGCGCTGTCGCTCTCTCCCTCTCTCGCAATGTCCCACTCTCTCACTCCCTCGTGCTGTCTCTCTCTCTCTCCCTGCCTCCAGCTGTCTCTCTCTCTCTCTCCCTCGTGCTGTCTCTCTCTCTCCCTCGCGCTGTCTCTCTCTCTACTTGGTGCTGTCTCTCTCTCCCTTGCGCTGTCTATCTCTGTTGCCCGCTCTGTCTGTCTTGCTCCCTCACGCTATCTCGCTCTCTCACTTGGCTGTCTCCCTCACTCTCCCTCACGCTGTCTCTCTCTATCCCTCTCCCTCACTCTGACTCTCTATCTATCACTCCCCCTCATGCTCTCTCTCTCTCTCCATCGCACTGTCTCTTTTTCTCTCTCCGTCCCTCACGCTGTCTCTCTCACTCTCTCCCTCACGCTGTCTCTCTCTCTCTCCCTCTCTTCCATGTGCTGTCTCTTTCCCTCACGCTGTATCTCTTTCTCCCTCGCGCTGTCTCACTCCCCCAAACGCTGTCTCTCTCTATCCCTCACGCTGTCACTCTCTCTCCCTCTCCCTCACGCTGTCTCATTCTCTCGCTCTCTCCCCTGCCCTGTCTCTCTCTCACAGTCTCTCTCCCTAGAACTCTCTCTCTCTCTCTCTCCCTCCCCCAGCTGTTTCTCTCTCTCACCCTCACTCTATCTCTCTCTCTCTCTCTCCCTCACGCTGTCTCGTGCTCTCCTTCTCCTTCGCGTTGACTCTCTGTCTCTCTCTTTCCCCATCATGCTGTCTCTCCCTCTCTCCCTCACACTGTCTCTTTTCCTCTCTCCGTCCCTCACGCTCTCTCTCACTCTCTCCCTCACGCTGTCTCTCTCTCTCTCCCTCTCTTCCATGTGCTGTCTCTTTCCCTCACGCTGTATCTCTTTCTCCCTCGCGCTGTCTCACTCCCCCAAACGCTGTCTCTCTCTCTATCCCTCACGCTGTCACTCTCTCTCCCTCTCCCTCACGCTGTCTCATTCTCTCGCTCTCTCCCCTGCCCTGTCTATCTCTCACAGTCTCTCTCCCTAGCACTCTCTCTCTCTCTCTCTCTCCCTCCCCCAGCTGTTTCTCTCTCTCACCCTCACTCTATCTCTCTCTCTCTCTCTCCCTCACACTGTCTCGTGCTCTCCTTCTCCTTCGCGTTGACTCTCTGTCTCTCTCTTTCCCCATCATGCTGTCTCTCCCTCTCTCCCTCGCACTGTCTCTTTTCCTCTCTCCGTCCCTCACGCTCTCTCTCACTCTCTCCCTCATGCTGTCTCTCTCTCTCTCCCACTCTTCCATGTGCTGTCTCTTTCCCTCACGCTGTATCTCTTTCTCCCTCACGCTGTCTCACTCCCCCAAACGCTGTCTCTCTCTCTATCCCTCACGCTGTTACTCTCTCTCCCTCTCCCTCACGCTGTCTCATTCTCTCGCTCTCTCCCCTGCCCTGTCTCTCTCTCACAGTCTCTCTCCCTAGCACTCTCTCTCTCTCTCCCTCCCCCAGCTGTTTCTCTCTCTCTCCCTCACTCTATCTCTCTCTCTCTCTCCCTCACGCTGTCTCGTGCTCTCCTTCTCCTTCACGTTGACTCTCTCTCTCTCTCTTTCCCCATCATGCTGTCTCTCCCTCTCTCCCTCACACTGTCTCTTTTTCTCTCTCCATCCCTCATGCTGTCTCTCACTCTATCTCTCACTCAAGCTTTGTCTCTCCCTCTCTCCATCTCTTCCTCATGCTGTCTCTCTCTCCCTCACTCTGTCTCTCTCTCTCCCTCTCTCTCGCTCTCTTCTCGCCCTCATGCTGTCTCTTTCTCTCTCCTTCATGTTGTCTCTCTCTCCCCTCCATGCTGTCTCTCTCTCTCTCCCTCACGCTCTCTCTCTCTCTCCCTCTCTCACGCGCTGTCTCTTCCTCTCTCCCTCTCCCTCGCGCTTTCTATCTCTCTCCCCCACGCTGTCTCTCTCTCTCACTCATGCTGTCTCTCTCTCTCCCTCGTGCTTTCTCTCTCTCTCCCCCTTGCTGTCTCCCTCCCTCTCCCTCACGCTGTGTCTCTCTCTCTCTCCCCTCACACTGTCTCTCTCTCTCTCTCCCCCTCACACAGTCTGTCTCTCTCTCCCTCACGCTATTTCTCTCTCTCCCTCTCCCTCGAGCTGTCTCTCTCTCTCTCCCTCTCTTCTTCGTGCTGTCTCTGTCTCTCTCGCGCTGTCTCTCTCTCTCAATCATGCTGTCTCTCTCACTCTCTCTCTGCCTCATGCTGTCTCTCTCTCTGCCTCACGTTTTCTCTCTCTCTCCCTCACGCTGTCCCTCTCTCCCCCTCTCCCTCGCGCTGTCTCTCTCTCTCTCCCCTGCACTGTCTCTCTATCACACTCTTTCTCCCTCGTACCGTCTCTCTCTCACACTCTCTCTCCCTCGCGCTGTCTCTCTCTCCCTCTCTCGCATTGTCCCTCTCTCTCACTCCCTCGTACTGTCTCTCTCTCTCTCTCCCTGCCTCCAGCTGTCTCTCTCTCTCTCTCTCTCCCTCGTGCTGTCTCTCTCTCTCCCTCGCGCTGTCTCTCTCTCTACTTGGTGCTGTCTCTCTCTCCCTTGCGCTGTCTATCTCTGTCCTCCGCTCTGTCTGTCTCGCTCCCTCACGCTATCTCTCTCTCTCACTTGGCTGTCTCCCTCACTCTCCCTCACGCTGTCTCTCTCTATCCCTCTCCCTCGCTCTGAATCTCTTTCTATCACTCCCCCTCATGCTCTCTCTCTCTCTCCATCGCATTGTCTCTTTTTCTCTCTCCGTCCCTCACGCTGTCTCTCTCACTCTCTCCCTCACGCTGTCTCTCTCTCTCTCTCTCTTCCATGTGCTGTCTCTTTCCCTCACGCTGTCTCTCTCTCTCCCTCATGCTGTCTCTCTCTCCCTCTCTCCCTCGCGCTGTCTCACTCCCCCACACGCTGTCTCTCACTCTATCCCTCACGCTCTCTCTCTCTCTCTGTCTCTCTCTCTCTATCTCACCTCCTCATACACTGTCTCTCTCTCTCTGCCTCGCACTGTTTCTCTTTCTCTCCCTCTCTTCCTCATGCTGTCTCACTCCCTCGCACTGTCTCTCTCTCTCCCTCATGCTGTCTCTCTCTCTCTCTCTCCCTCATGCTGTCTCTCGCTCCCCTCATGTTGTCTCTCTCTCTCAACCTCACGCTGTCTCTCTCTCTCCCTCTCCCTTGCACTGTCTGGCTCTCTCTCCCTCTCCCCTGCGCTGTCTCTCTCTCTCTCTCTCTCTCTCCCTCACGCTGTCTCTCTCTCTCTCCCTCTCTTCCTCGTGCTGTCTCTCTCCCTCGCGCTGTATCTCTCTCACCCTCATGCTGTCTCTCTCTCTCCCACGCTGTCTATCTCCCCCACCTGCTGTGTCTCTCCCTCTCCCTCACGCTGTCTCTCTCTCTCCCTCTCCCTCGCTCTGTCTCTCTCTCTCTCTGTCCCCTGAGCGGTCTGTCTCTCACACTCTCTCTCCCTCGTGCTGTCTCTCTCTCTCTCTCTCCCTCCCCATCTGTCTCTCTATCTCTCCCTCGCACTGTCACTATCTCTCACTCGCGCTGTCTCCCTCTCTCTCCCTCACGCTGCCTCTCTCTCTCTCCTCCCTAGCACTGACACTCTCTCTCCCTCCCTCCAGCTGTCTCTCTCTCTTTCCCTTGTGCTGTCTAACTCTCTCCCTCACGCTGTCTATCTCTCTCCCCCACTCTGTCTGTCTCTCTCCCTCATGCTGTCTCTCTCTTTCTCTCCCTCGCGCTGTCTCTCTCTCTCACTCATGCTGTCTCCCTCAAGCTTTCTCTATCTATCCCTCTCCCTCTCTCTGACTCTCTCTCTCTCTCCATCCCTCATGCTCTCTCTCTCCCTCGCACTGTCTCTTTTTCTCTCTCCATCCCTCATGCTGTCTGTCTCTCTCTCTCCCTAATGCTGTCTCTCTCTCTCTCCCTCTCTTCCTCCTGCTGTCTCTCTCCCTCGCGCTGTATCTCTCGCTCCCTCATGCTGTCTCTCTCTCTCTGCCTCTCCCGCACGCTGTCTCTCTCCCCCACAAGCTGTCTCTCTCTCTCTCCCTCACACTGTCTCTCTCTTTCCCTTTCCCTCGCGCTGTCTAATTCTCTCTCTCTCTCTCCTGTGCTGTCTCTCTCTCACACTCTTTCTCCCTCACGCTCTCTCTCTCCCTCCCCCCGATTTCGCTCTCTCTTTCTCCCTCGTGCTGTCTCTCTCTCTCTCCCTCGCGGTATCTCTCTCATCCCCCGCACTCTCTCTCTCTCTCCCTCATGCTGTCTCTCTCCCTCGCGCTGTCTCATTCTCTCTCTCTCTCCCCTGCGCTGTCTCTCTCTCACACTCTTTCTCCCTCGCGCTCCCTCTCTTCTCTCTCTCTCTCCCCCAGCTGTCTCTCTCTCTCTCTGCCCCTCATGCTGTCACCATCTCTCCCTCGCATTTTCTCTTTTTCTATCTCTGTCCCTCACGCTGTCTCTCTCCCTCATGCTGTCTCTCTCTCTACTTCATGCTGTCTCTCTCTTCCTCGCAGTGTCTCTTTCTCTCCCCAGCACTGTCTCCCTCTGTCCCTCATGCTGTCTCCCTCTCTCTCTCTTCCTCTCGCACTGTTTCTTTCTCTGCCCCTCATGCTGTCACCCTCTCTCCCTCACACTGTCTCTTTTTCTCTCTCCGTCCCTCATGCTGTCTCTCTCTCTTTCTCCCTCACGCTGTCTCTCTCTCTCCCTCTCTTCCTCATGCTGTCTCCCTCTCCCTTGCGTTGTCTCTCTCTCCCCTGCGCTGTCTCTCTCTCTCCCTCACGCTGTCTCTCTCTCTCACCCTCACGCTGTCTCTCTCTCTCCCTCTCCCTCGCGCTGACTCTCTCTCTCTCTCTCGCCCTCACATTATCTCTCTCACTCTCCCCCTCACACTGTCTCTCTGTCTCCGTCACGCTATTTCTCTCTCTCCCTCTCCCTCGTGCTGTCTCTCTCTCTCTCTCCCTCTCTCCCTCGTGCTGTCTCTCTCTCCCTCACACTGCCTATCTGTCTACCCCGCTCTGTCTGTCTCTCTCCCTCATGCTGTCTCTCTCTCTCCCGCGTGCTGTCTCTCTCTCTCACTCGTGCTGTCTCCCTCACTCTCCCACACGCTGTCTGCCTCTATCCCTCTCCCTCGCTCTGACTCTCTCTCTCTCTCCCCCTCATGCTGTCTCGCTCTCGCTCCCTCGCACTCTTTTTCTCTCTCCATCCCTCATGCTGTCTCTCTCTCTACTTGGTGATGTCTCTCACTCCCTTGCGCTGTCTATCTCTCTCCCCCGCTCTGTCTGTCTCTCTCCCTCATGCTGCCTCTCTCTCTCTCTCTCTCTCCCTCACGCTGTCTCTCTCTATCCCTCTCCCTCACACTGACTCTCTCTATCACTCCCCCTGATGCTGTCACCCTCTCTCCCTCGCACTGTCTCTTTTTCTCTCTCTGTCCCTCATGCTGTCTCTCTCTCTTTCCCTCACAAAGTCTCTCTCCCTCGTGCTGTATCTCTCTCTCCCCCACACTGTCTCTCTCTCTCCCTCATGCCGTCTCTCTCTCTCTCTCCCCCTCGCACTGTCTCTCTTTCCCCCGCGCTGTCTCCCTCTCTCTCCCTCATGCTGTCTCTCTCTCTCTGTCCCTCATGCTGTCACCCTCTCTCCCTCGCACTGTCCCTTTTTCTCTCTCCGTCCCTCATGCTGTCTCTCTCTCTCTCCCTCACGCTGTCTCTCTCTCTCCCTCTCTTCCTCATGCTGTCTCCCTCTCCCTCGCGCTGTCTCTCTCTCTCCCTCATGCTGTCTCTCTCTCTCCCTCATGCTGTCTCTCTCTCTCTCTCTCCCTCATGCTGTCTCTCTCTCTCCTTCTCCCTCGCGCTGACTCTCTCTCTCTCTCGCCCTCATGCTGTCTCTCTCTCTCTCTCTCTCCCTCACGTTGTCTCTCTCTCTCTCTCCCCCTCACACAGTCTGTCTCTCTCTCCCTCACGCTATTTCTCTCTCTCCCTCTCCCTCGAGCTGTCTCTCTCTCTCTCTCCCTCTCTTCCTCGTGCTGTCTCTGTCTCTCTCGCGCTGTCTCTCTCTCTCAATCATGCTATCTCTCTCACTCTCTCTCTGCCTCGCGCTGTCTCTCTCTCTCTCCCTCCCCTGTACTGTCTCTCTCTCACTCTCTTTCTCCCTCGTACTGTCTCTCTCTCACACTCTCTCTCCCTCGCGCTGTCGCTCTCTCCCTCTCTCGCAATGTCCCACTCTCTCACTCCCTCGTGCTGTCTCTCTCTCTCTCCCTGCCTCCAGCTGTCTCTCTCTCTCTCTCCCTCGTGCTGTCTCTCTCTCTCCCTCGCGCTGTCTCTCTCTCTACTTGGTGCTGTCTCTCTCTCCCTTGCGCTGTCTATCTCTGTTGCCCGCTCTGTCTGTCTTGCTCCCTCACGCTATCTCGCTCTCTCACTTGGCTGTCTCCCTCACTCTCCCTCACGCTGTCTCTCTCTATCCCTCTCCCTCACTCTGACTCTCTATCTATCACTCCCCCTCATGCTCTCTCTCTCTCTCCATCGCACTGTCTCTTTTTCTCTCTCCGTCCCTCACGCTGTCTCTCTCACTCTCTCCCTCACGCTGTCTCTCTCTCTCTCCCTCTCTTCCATGTGCTGTCTCTTTCCCTCACGCTGTATCTCTTTCTCCCTCGCGCTGTCTCACTCCCCCAAACGCTGTCTCTCTCTATCCCTCACGCTGTCACTCTCTCTCCCTCTCCCTCACGCTGTCTCATTCTCTCGCTCTCTCCCCTGCCCTGTCTCTCTCTCACAGTCTCTCTCCCTAGAACTCTCTCTCTCTCTCTCTCCCTCCCCCAGCTGTTTCTCTCTCTCACCCTCACTCTATCTCTCTCTCTCTCTCTCCCTCACGCTGTCTCGTGCTCTCCTTCTCCTTCGCGTTGACTCTCTGTCTCTCTCTTTCCCCATCATGCTGTCTCTCCCTCTCTCCCTCACACTGTCTCTTTTCCTCTCTCCGTCCCTCACGCTCTCTCTCACTCTCTCCCTCACGCTGTCTCTCTCTCTCTCCCTCTCTTCCATGTGCTGTCTCTTTCCCTCACGCTGTATCTCTTTCTCCCTCGCGCTGTCTCACTCCCCCAAACGCTGTCTCTCTCTCTATCCCTCACGCTGTCACTCTCTCTCCCTCTCCCTCACGCTGTCTCATTCTCTCGCTCTCTCCCCTGCCCTGTCTATCTCTCACAGTCTCTCTCCCTAGCACTCTCTCTCTCTCTCTCTCTCCCTCCCCCAGCTGTTTCTCTCTCTCACCCTCACTCTATCTCTCTCTCTCTCTCTCCCTCACACTGTCTCGTGCTCTCCTTCTCCTTCGCGTTGACTCTCTGTCTCTCTCTTTCCCCATCATGCTGTCTCTCCCTCTCTCCCTCGCACTGTCTCTTTTCCTCTCTCCGTCCCTCACGCTCTCTCTCACTCTCTCCCTCATGCTGTCTCTCTCTCTCTCCCACTCTTCCATGTGCTGTCTCTTTCCCTCACGCTGTATCTCTTTCTCCCTCACGCTGTCTCACTCCCCCAAATGCTGTCTCTCTCTCTATCCCTCACGCTGTTACTCTCTCTCCCTCTCCCTCACGCTGTCTCATTCTCTCGCTCTCTCCCCTGCCCTGTCTCTCTCTCACAGTCTCTCTCCCTAGCACTCTCTCTCTCTCTCCCTCCCCCAGCTGTTTCTCTCTCTCTCCCTCACTCTATCTCTCTCTCTCTCTCCCTCACGCTGTCTCGTGCTCTCCTTCTCCTTCACGTTGACTCTCTCTCTCTCTCTTTCCCCATCATGCTGTCTCTCCCTCTCTCCCTCACACTGTCTCTTTTTCTCTCTCCATCCCTCATGCTGTCTCTCACTCTATCTCTCACTCAAGCTTTGTCTCTCCCTCTCTCCATCTCTTCCTCATGCTGTCTCTCTCTCCCTCACACTGTCTCTCTCTCTCCCTGCGCTGTCTCTCTCTCCCTCACTCTGTCTCTCTCTCTCCCTCTCTCTCGCTCTCTTCTCGCCCTCATGCTGTCTCTTTCTCTCTCCTTCATGTTGTCTCTCTCTCCCCTCCATGCTGTCTCTCTCTCTCTCCCTCACGCTCTCTCTCTCTCTCCCTCTCTCACGCGCTGTCTCTTCCTCTCTCCCTCTCCCTCGCGCTTTCTCTCTCTCTCCCCCACGCTGTCTCTCTCTCTCACTCATGCTGTCTCTCTCTCTCCCTCGTGCTTTCTCTCTCTCTCCCCCTTGCTGTCTCCCTCCCTCTCCCTCACGCTGTGTCTCTCTCTCTCTCCCCCTCACACTGTCTCTCTCTCTCTCTCCCCCTCACACAGTCTGTCTCTCTCTCCCTCACGCTATTTCTCTCTCTCCCTCTCCCTCGAGCTGTCTCTCTCTCTCTCTCTCCCTCTCTTCTTCGTGCTGTCTCTGTCTCTCTCGCGCTGTCTCTCTCTCTCAATCATGCTGTCTCTCTCACTCTCTCTCTGCCTCATGCTGTCTCTCTCTCTGCCTCACGTTTTCTCTCTCTCTCCCTCACGCTGTCTCTCTCTCCCCCTCTCCCTCGCGCTGTCTCTCTCTCTCTCCCCTGCACTGTCTCTCTATCACACTCTTTCTCCCTCGTACCGTCTCTCTCTCACACTCTCTCTCCCTCGCGCTGTCTCTCTCTCCCTCTCTCGCATTGTCCCTCTCTCTCACTCCCTCATACTGTCTCTCTCTCTCTCTCCCTGCCTCCAGCTGTCTCTCTCTCTCTCTCTCTCCCTCGTGCTGTCTCTCTCTCTCCCTCGCGCTGTCTCTCTCTCTACTTGGTGCTGTCTCTCTCTCCCTTGCGCTGTCTATCTCTGTCCTCCGCTCTGTCTGTCTCGCTCCCTCACGCTATCTCTCTCTCTCACTTGGCTGTCTCCCTCACTCTCCCTCACGCTGTCTCTCTCTATCCCTCTCCCTCGCTCTGAATCTCTTTCTATCACTCCCCCTCATGCTCTCTCTCTCTCTCCATCGCATTGTCTCTTTTTCTCTCTCCGTCCCTCACGCTGTCTCTCTCACTCTCTCCCTCACGCTGTCTCTCTCTCTCTCTCTCTCTCTTCCATGTGCTGTCTCTTTCCCTCACGCTGTCTCTCTCTCTCCCTCATGCTGTCTCTCTCTCCCTCTCTCCCTCGCGCTGTCTCACTCCCCCACACGCTGTCTCTCACTCTATCCCTCACGCTCTCTCTCTCTCTCTGTCTCTCTCTCTCTATCTCACCTCCTCATACACTGTCTCTCTCTCTGCCTCGCACTGTTTCTCTTTCTCTCCCTCTCTTCCTCATGCTGTCTCACTCCCTCGCACTGTCTCTCTCTCTCCCTCATGCTCTCTCTCTCTCTCTCTCCCTCATGCTGTCTCTCGCTCCCCTCATGTTGTCTCTCTCTCTCAACCTCACGCTGTCTCTCTCTCTCCCTCTCCCTTGCACTGTCTGGCTCTCTCTCCCTCTCCCCTGCGCTGTCTCTCTCTCTCTCTCTCTCTCTGTCCCTCACGCTGTCTCTCTCTCTCTCCCTCTCTTCCTCGTGCTGTCTCTCTCCCTCGCGCTGTATCTCTCTCACCCTCATGCTGTCTCTCTCTCTCCCACGCTGTCTATCTCCCCCACCTGCTGTGTCTCTCCCTCTCCCTCACGCTGTCTCTCTCTCTCCCTCTCCCTCGCTCTGTCTCTCTCTCTCTCTGTCCCCTGAGCGGTCTCTCTCTCACACTCTCTCTCCCTCGTGCTGTCTCTCTCTCTCTCTCTCCCTCCCCATCTGTCTCTCTATCTCTCCCTCGCACTGTCACTATCTCTCACTCGCGCTGTCTCCCTCTCTCTCCCTCACGCTGCCTCTCTCTCTCTCCTCCCTAGCACTGACACTCTCTCTCCCTCCCTCCAGCTGTCTCTCTCTCTTTCCCTTGTGCTGTCTAACTCTCTCCCTCACGCTGTCTATCTCTCTCCCCCACTCTGTCTGTCTCTCTCCCTCATGCTGTCTCTCTCTTTCTCTCCCTCGCGCTGTCTCTCTCTCTCACTCATGCTGTCTCCCTCAAGCTTTCTCTATCTATCCCTCTCCCTCTCTCTGACTCTCTCTCTCTCTCCATCCCTCATGCTCTCTCTCTCCCTCGCACTGTCTCTTTTTCTCTCTCCATCCCTCATGCTGTCTGTCTCTCTCTCTCCCTAATGCTGTCTCTCTCTCTCTCCCTCTCTTCCTCCTGCTGTCTCTCTCCCTCGCGCTGTATCTCTCTCTCCCTCATGCTGTCTCTCTCTCTCTGCCTCTCCCGCACGCTGTCTCTCTCCCCCACAAGCTGTCTCTCTCTCTCTCCCTCACACTGTCTCTCTCTTTCCCTTTCCCTCGCGCTGTCTAATTCTCTCTCTCTCTCTCCTGTGCTGTCTCTCTCTCACACTCTTTCTCCCTCACGCTCTCTCTCTCCCTCCCCCCGATTTCGCTCTCTCTTTCTCCCTCGTGCTGTCTCTCTCTCTCTCCCTCGCGGTATCTCTCTCATCCCCCGCACTCTCTCTCTCTCTCCCTCATGCTGTCTCTCTCCCTCGCGCTGTCTCATTATCTCTCTCTCTCCCCTGCGCTGTCTCTCTCTCACACTCTTTCTCCCTCGCGCTCCCTCTCTTCTCTCTCTCTCTCCCCCAGCTGTCTCTCTCTCTCTCTGCCCCTCATGCTGTCACCATCTCTCCCTCGCATTTTCTCTTTTTCTATCTCTGTCCCTCACGCTGTCTCTCTCCCTCATGCTGTCTCTCTCTCTACTTCATGCTGTCTCTCTCTTCCTCGCAGTGTCTCTTTCTCTCCCCAGCACTGTCTCCCTCTGTCCCTCATGCTGTCTCCCTCTCTCTCTCTTCCTCTCGCACTGTTTCTTTCTCTGCCCCTCATGCTGTCACCCTCTCTCCCTCACACTGTCTCTTTTTCTCTCTCCGTCCCTCATGCTGTCTCTCTCTCTTTCTCCCTCACGCTGTCTCTCTCTCTCCCTCTCTTCCTCATGCTGTCTCCCTCTCCCTTGCGTTGTCTCTCTCTCCCCTGCGCTGTCTCTCTCTCTCCCTCACGCTGTCTCTCTCTCTCACCCTCACGCTGTCTCTCTCTCTCCCTCTCCCTCGCGCTGACTCTCTCTCTCTCTCTCGCCCTCACGCTGTCTCTCTCTCTCTCTCTCTCCCACATTATCTCTCTCACTCTCCCCCTCACACTGTCTCTCTGTCTCCGTCACGCTATTTCTCTCTCTCCCTCTCCCTCGTGCTGTCTCTCTCTCTCTCTCCCTCTCTTCCTCGTGCTGTCTCTGTCTCTCTCGTGCTGTCTCTCTCAATCATCCTGTCTCTCTCACTCTCTCTCTGCCTCGTGCTGTCTCTCTCTCCCCCTCACGCTGTGTCTCTCTCTCTCCCTCACGCTGTCTCTCTCTCTCCCTCTCCCTCACACTGTCTCTCTTTCTCCCCCCTGCACTGTCTCTCTCTCACACACTCTCACCCTCGTACTGTCTCTCTCTCACACTCTCTGTCCCTCGCACTGTCTCTCTCTCTCTCTCACAATGTCCCACTCACTCACTTCCTCGTGCTGTCTCACTCTCTCACTGCCTCCAGCTGTCTCTCTCTCTCCCTCGTTCAGTCTCTCTCTCTCCCTGCACTGTCTCTCTCTCACCCTCACTCTGTCTCTCTTTCTCTCTCTCCTTCACACTGTGTCACGCTCTCCCTCTTCCTCGTGTTGACTCTCTCTCTCTCTCTCTCTCTCTCTCACATGCTGTCTCTCCCTCTCTCCATCACACTGTCTCTTTTTCTCTCTCCGTCCCTCATGCTGTCTCTGTCTCTCTCTCTCTCCCTCACGCTGTGTCTCTCTCTCTCCCTCTCATCCTAATGCTGTCTTTCTCTCCCTGCGCTGTCTCTCTCTCCCTCCCTCTGTCTCTCTCTCTCTCTCCCTCACGCTGTCTCTCTCTCTCCCTCTCTCGCGCTGACTCTCTCTCGATCTCTTCTCGCCCTCATGCTGTCTCTCTCTCTCTCCTTCACGTTGTCTCTCTCTCTTTCCTCCACGCTGTCTCTCTCTCTCTCCCTCATGCTGTCTCTCTCTCTCCCTCTCCCTCGCGCTGTCTCTTCCTCTCGCTCTCTCCCTCTCTTCCTCATGCTGTCTCCCTCACCCTCGCGCTGTCGCTCTCTCCCCCTCACGCTTTCTCTCTCTCTCTCTCCCTCACGCTCTCTCTCTCTCTCCACCTCATTTGCACTGTCTCTCTCTCTCTCTCCCCGCTGCTGTCTCTCCATCACACTCTCTCTCCCTCGCGCTGTCTCTCTCTCTCTCTCCCTCCTCCAGCTGTCTCTCTCGCTCTCTCTCCCTCGCGCTTTCTCTCTCTCTACTTCATGCTGTCTCTCTCTTCCTCGCGCTTTCTCTCTCTCTCCCCCACGCTGTCTCTCTCTGACTCATGCTGTCTCTCTCTCTCCCTCGTGCTGTCTCTCTCTCTCCCTCGCGCTGTCTCCCTCTCTCTCCCTCACTCTGTTTCTCTCTCTCTCTGCCCCTCATACTGTCTCTCTCTCTCTCCCTTGCACTGTCTCTTTTTCTCTCTCCATCCCTCATGCTGTCTCTCTCTCTCCCTCACACTTTCTCTCTCTCTCTCCCTCTCTTCCTCATGCTGTCTCTCTCTCCCTCTCATCCTAATGCTGTCTTTCTCTCCCTGCGCTGTCTCTCTCTGCCTCACTCTGTCTCTCTCTCTCTCTCCCCCACGCTGTCTCTCTCTGACTCATGCTGTCTCTCTCTCTCCCTCGTGCTGTCTCTCTCTCTCCCTCGCGCTATCTCCCTCTCTCTCCCTCACTCTGTTTCTCTCTCTCTCTGCCCCTCATACTGTCTCTCTCTCTCTCCCTTGCACTGTCTCTTTTTCTCTCTCCGTCCCTCATGCTGTCTCTCTCTCTCCCTCACACTTTCTCTCTCTCTCTCCCTCTCTTCCTCATGCTGTCTCTCTCTCCCTCTCATCCTAATGCTGTCTTTCTCTCCCTGCGCTGTCTCTCTCTCCCTCACTCTGTCTCTCTCTCTCTCTCCCTCACGCTGTCTCTCTCTCTCCCTCTCTCGCGCTGACTCTCTCTCGATCTCTTCTCACCCTCATGCTGTCTCTCTCTCTCTCCTTCACGTTGTCTCTCTCTCTTTCCTCCACGCTGTCTCTCTCTCTCTCCCTCACGCTGTCTCTCTCTCTCCCTCTCCCTCGCGCTGTCTCTTCCTCTCTCTCTCTCCCTCTCTTCCTCATGCTGTCTCCCTCTCCCTCTCATCCTAATGCTGTCTTTCTCTCCCTGCGCTGTCTCTCTCTGCCTCACTCTGTCTCTCTCTCTCTCTCCCCCACGCTGTCTCTCTCTGACTCATTCTGTCTCTCTCTCTCCCTCGTGCTGTCTCTCTCTCTCCCTCGCGCTATCTCCCTCTCTCTCCCTCACTCTGTTTCTCTCTCTCTCTGCCCCTCATACTGTCTCTCTCTCTCTCCCTTGCACTGTCTCTTTTTCTCTCTCCGTCCCTCATGCTGTCTCTCTCTCTCCCTCACACTTTCTCTCTCTCTCTCCCTCTCTTCCTCATGCTGTCTCTCTCTCCCTCTCATCCTAATGCTGTCTTTCTCTCCCTGCGCTGTCTCTCTCTCCCTCACTCTGTCTCTCTCTCTCTCTCCCTCACGCTGTCTCTCTCTCTCCCTCTCTCGCGCTGACTCTCTCTCGATCTCTTCTCACCCTCATGCTGTCTCTCTCTCTCTCCTTCACGTTGTCTCTCTCTCTTTCCTCCACGCTGTCTCTCTCTCTCTCCCTCACGCTGTCTCTCTCTCTCCCTCTCCCTCGCGCTGTCTCTTCCTCTCTCTCTCTCCCTCTCTTCCTCATGCTGTCTCCCTCTCCCTCTCATCCTAATGCTGTCTTTCTCTCCCTGCGCTGTCTCTCTCTGCCTCACTCTGTCTCTCTCTCTCTCTCCCCCACGCTGTCTCTCTCTGACTCATGCTGTCTCTCTCTCTCCCTCGTGCTGTCTCTCTCTCTCCCTCGCGCTATCTCCCTCTCTCTCCCTCACTCTGTTTCTCTCTCTCTCTGCCCCTCATACTGTCTCTCTCTCTCTCCCTTGCACTGTCTCTTTTTCTCTCTCCGTCCCTCATGCTGTCTCTCTCTCTCCCTCACACTTTCTCTCTCTCTCTCCCTCTCTTCCTCATGCTGTCTCTCTCTCCCTCCCATCCTAATGCTGTCTTTCTCTCCCTGCGCTGTCTCTCTCTCCCTCACTCTGTCTCTCTCTCTCTCTCCCTCACGCTGTCTCTCTCTCTCCCTCTCTCGCGCTGACTCTCTCTCGATCTCTTCTCACCCTCATGCTGTCTCTCTCTCTCTCCTTCACGTTGTCTCTCTCTCTTTCCTCCACGCTGTCTCTCTCTCTCTCCCTCACGCTGTCTCTCTCTCTCCCTCTCCCTCGCGCTGTCTCTTCCTCTCTCTCTCTCCCTCTCTTCCTCATGCTGTCTCCCTCTCCCTCGCGCTGTCGCTCTCTCCCCCTCACGCTTTCTCTCTCTCTCTCTCCCTCACGCTCTCTCTCTCTCTCCACCTCATTTGCACTGTCTCTCTCTCTCTCTCTCCCCGCTGCTGTCTCTCCATCACACTCTCTCTCCCTCGCGCTGTCTCTCTCTCTCTCTCTCTCCCTCCTCCAGCTGTCTCTCTCGCTCTCTCTCCCTCGCGCTTTCTCTCTCTCTACTTCATGCTGTCTCTGTCTTCCTCGCGCTTTCTCTCTCTCTCCCCCACGCTGTCTCTCTCTGACTCATGCTGTCTCTCTCTCTCCCTCGTGCTGTCTCTCTCTCTCCCTCGCGCTGTCTCCCTCTCTCTCCCTCACTCTGTTTCTCTCTCTCTCTGCCCCTCATACTGTCTCTCTCTCTCTCCCTTGCACTGTCTCTTTTTCTCTCTCCGTCGCTCATGCTGTCTCTCTCTCTCTCCCTCACACTTTCTCTCTCTCTCTCCCTCTCTTCCTCATGCTGTCTCTCTCTCCCTCGCGCTGTCTCTCTCATCCCCTCACACTTTCTCTCTCTCTCTCTCCCTCACGCTTTCTCTCTCTCTCCCCCTCCCTTGCACTGTCTCTCTCTCTCTCTCTCCCCGGCGCTGTCTCTCTCTCACACTCTCTCTGCCTCACGCTGTCTCTCTCTCTCTCCCTCGCGCTTTCTCTCTCTCTACTTCACGCTGTCTCTCTCTCCCTCGCGCTTTCTCTCTCTCTCCCCCACGCTGTCTCTCTCTCACTCATGCTGTCTCTCTCTCTCCCTCATGCTGTCTCTCTCTCTCCCCCGCGCTGTCTCCATCTCTCTCCCTCACGCTGTCTCTCTCTCTCTCCCTTGCACTGTCTCTTTTTCTCTCTCCGTCCCTTATGCTGTCTCTCTCTCTCTCCATCACACTTTCTCTCTCTCTCCCTCTCTTCCTCATGCTGTCTCTCTCCCCCTCGCGCTGTCTCTCTCTCCCCCGCACTGACTCTCTCTCTCCTTCACGCTGTCTCTCTTTCTCCCTCTCTCTCACGGTGACTCTCTCTCGCCCTCTTCTCCCCCTCATGCTGTCTCTCTCTCTCTCCTTCGCGTTGTGTCTCTCTCTCCCCCTCACGCTTTCTCTCTCTCTCTCACCCTCATGCTGTCTCTCTCTCTCACCTTCACGTTGTCTCTCTCTCTTTCCTCCACGCTGTCTCTCTCTCTCTCCCTCACGCTGTCTTTCTCTCTTCCTCTCCCTCGCGCTGTCTCTTCCTCTCTCTCCCTCTCTTCCTCATGCTCTCTCTCTCTCCCACGCGCTGTCGCTCTCTCCCCCTCATGCATTCTCTCACTCTCTCTCCCTCACGCTGTCTCTCTCTCTCCCCCTCCCTCGCACTGTGTCTCTCTCTCTGTCCCCGGTGCTGTCTCTCTCTCTCACACTCTCTCTCCCTCGCGCTGTCTCCCTCTCTCTCTCTCACTCTCCCTCCCCCAGCTGTCTCTCTCTCTCTCTCTCTCTCCCTCGCACTTTCTCTCTCTCTACTTCATGCTGACTCTCTCTTCCTCGCGCTTTCTCTCTCTCACCCCCACGCTGTCTCTCTCTCTCACTCATGCTTTCTTTCTCTCTCCCTCGTGCTGTCTCTCTCTCTCCCCTGCGCTGTCTCCCTCTCTCTCCCTCACGCTGTGTCTCTCTCTCTCTCCCCCTCATGCTGTCTCTCTCTCTCTCCCTTGCACTGTCTCTTTTTCTCTCTCCGTCCCTCACGCTGTCTCTCTCTCTCCCTTTCCCTTGTGCTGTCTCTCTCTCACTCTCTCCCCGGCGCTGACTCTCTCTCACACTCTCTCTCCGTCACGCTGTCTCTCTCTCTCTCTCTCTGTCTCTCTCCCTCCCCCATTGTCTCTCTCCCTCTCTCCCTTGCACTGTCTCTCTCTCTACTTCATGCTGTCTCTCTCCCCCTCGCGCTGTCTCTTTCTTCCCCTCACGCTTTCTCTCTTTCTCTCCCCCTCCCTTGCACTGTCTCTCTCTCTCTCTCTCCCCGGCGCTGTCTCTCTCTCACACTCTCTCTCCGTAACGCTGTCTCTCACTCTCTCTCTCTCCCCCAGCTGTCTCTCTCTCTCTCTCTCCCTCGCGCTTTCTCTCTCTCTACTTCATGCTGTCTCTCTCTCCCTTGCGCTTTCTCTCTCTCACCCCCACGCTGGCTCTCTCTCTCACTCATGCTGTCTCTCTCTCTCTCCCTCGTGCTGTCTCTCTCTCTCCCACCGCACTGTCTCCCTCTCTCTCCCTCGTGCTGTGTCTCTCTCTCTCTCTCCCCCTCATGCTGTCTCTCTATCTCTCCCTTGCACTGTCTCTTTTTCTCTCTTCGTCCCTCATGCTGTCTCTCTCTCTCTCTCCCTCACACTTTCTCTCTCTCTTGCTCTCTTCCTCATGCTGTCTCTCTCTCCCTCGCACTGTCTCTCTCTCTCTCCCTTGCGCTGTCTCTCTCTCCTCCTCGCGCTGACTCCCTCTCTCTCCTTCACGCTGTCTCTCTCTCTCCCTCACCCTCATGCTGTCTCTCTCTCTCTGTCTCTCTCTCTCTATCTCTCCCCCTCATGAACTCTCTCTCTCTCTCCCTCGCACTGTTTCTCTCTCTCTCTCCCTCTCTTCCTCGTGCTGTCTCACTCCCTCGCACTGTCTCTCTCTCCCTCATGCTGTCTCTCGCTCCCCTCATGTTTTCTCTCTCTCTCTCCCTCACGCTGTCTCTCGATCTCCCTCTCCCTCATGCTGTCTGGCTCTCTCTCCCTCTCCCCCATGCTGTCACTCTCTCTCACTTTTCCTCACGCTGTCTCATTCTCTCTCTCTCTCTCCTGCGCTGTCTCTCTCTCACACTCTTTCTCCCTCGCGTGCTCTCTCTCTCTCTCCCTCCCCCCGCTTTCTCTCTCTCTTTCTCCCTCGTGCTGTCTCTCTCTCTCCCTCGCGGTATCTCTCTCATCCCCCGCACTGTCTCTCTCTCGATCTCCCTCATGCTGTCTCTCTCCCTCGCGCTGTCTCATTCTCTCTCTCTCTCCCCTGCGCTGTCTCTCTCTCACACTCTTTCTCCCTCGCGCTCCCTCTCTTCTCTCTCTCCCTCCCCCAGCTGTCTCTCTCTCTCTCTGGCCCTCATGCTGTCACCCTCTCTCCCTCGCACTGTCTCTTTTTCTCTCTCTGTCCCTCATGCTGTCTCTCTCTCTCCCTCATGCTGTTTCTCTCCCTCGTGCTGTATCTCTCTCTCCCTCATGCTGTCTCTCTCTTCCTCGCAGTGTCTCTCTCTCTCCCCCGCACTGTCTCCCTCTCTCCCTCATGCTGTCTCCCTCTCTCTCGCTCTTCCCCTCGCAGTGTCTCTCTCTCTCCCTCGCACTGTCTCTCTCTCTCTCCTTCCCGCTGTCTCCCTCCCTCTCCCTCATGCTGTCTCTCTCTCTCTCTGCCCCTCATGCTGTCACCCTCTCTCCCTCGCACTTTTTTCTCTATCCGTCCCTCATGCTGTCTCTCTCTTTCTCCCTCACGCTGTCTCTCTCTCTCCCTGTCTTCCTCATGCTGTCTCCCTCTCCCTTGCGCTGTCTCTCTCTCCCCCGCGCTGTCTCTCTCTCTCTCCCTCACGCTGTCTCTCTCTCTCTCTCACCCTCACGCTGTCTCTCTCTCTCACCCTCACGCTGTCTCTCTCTCTCCCTCTCCCTCACGCTGACTCTCTCTCTCTCTCTCTCCCCCTCACATTGTCTCTCTCTCTCTCCCCCTCACACTGTCTCTCTCTCTCCCTCACGCTATTTCTCTCTCTCCTTCTCCCTCGCGCTGTCTCTCTCTCTCTCTCTCCCTCTCTTCCTCGTGCTGTCTCTGTCTCTCTCGCGCTGTCTCTCTCTCTCAATCATGCTGTCTCTCTCACTCTCTCTCTGCCTCGTGATGTCTCTCTCACCCCCTCACGCTGTGTCTCTCTCTCTCCCTCACGTTGTCTCTCTCTCTCCCTCTCCCTCACGCTGTCTCTCTCTCTCTCCCCTGCACTGTCTCTCTCTCACACTCTTTCACCCTCGTACTGTCTCTATCTCACACTCTCTCTCCCTCGCGCTGTCTCTCTCTCTCTCTCTCACAATGTCCCACTCTCTCACTTCCTCGTGCTGTCTCTCTCTCTCTCTCTCCCTGCCTCCAGCTGTCTCTCTCTCTCTCCCTCGTGCTGTCTCTCTCTCTCTCCCTGTACTGTCTCTCTCTCACCTTCACTCTGTCTCTCTCGCTCTCTCTCCCTCACACTGTCTCGTGCTCTCCCTCTCCCTCGCGTTGACTCTCTCTTTCTCTCCCCCTCATGCTGTCTCTCCTTCTCTCCATCACACTGTCTCATTTTCTCTCTCCGTCCCTCATGCTGTCTCTCTCTCTCTCTCCCTCACGCTGTGTCTCTCTCTCTCCCTCTCTTCCTCATGCTGTTTCTCTCTCCCTCGCGCTGTCTCTCTCTCTCCCTGCGCTGTCTCTCTCTCCCTCACTCTGTCTCTATCTCTCCCTCCCTCACGCTGTCTCTCTCTCTCCCTCTCTCTCGCGCTGATTCTCTCTCGCTCTCTTCTTGCCCTCATGCTGTCTCTCTCTCACCTTCACGTTGTCTCTCTCTCTTTCCTCCACGCTGTCTCTCTCTCTCCCTCACGCTGTCTCTCTCTCTCTCCCTCTCCCTTGCACTGTCTCTTCCTTTCTCTCTCTCCTTCTCTTCCTCATGCTGTCTCTCTCTCCCTCGCGCTGTCGCTCTCTCCCCTTCACGCTTTCTCTCACTCTCTCTCCCTCACGCTGTCTCTCTCTCTCTTCCTTCCCCAGCTGTCTCTCTCTCTCTCCCTCACACTTTCTCTCTCTCTACTTCATGCTGTCTCTCTCTTCCTCGCGCTTTCTCTCTCTCTCCCCCACGCTGTCTCTCTCTCACTCATGCTGTTTCTCTCTCCCCCTCATGCTGTCTCTCTCTCTCTCCCTTGCACTGTCTCTTTTTCTCTCTCCGTCCCTCATGCTGTCTCTCTCTCTCCCTCACACTTTCTCTCTCTCTCTCCCTCTCTTCCTCATGCTGTCTCTCTCTCCCTCACGCTGTCTCTCTCATCCCCTCACGCTTTCTCTCTCTCTCTCTCCCTCACGCTTTCTCTCTCCTCCTCCCTTGCACTGTCTCTCTCTCTCTCTCTCCCCGGCGCTGTCTCTCTCTCACACTCTCTCGGCCTCATGCTGTCTCTCTCTCTCTCTCTCTCTCTCCCTCCCCCAGCTGTCTCTCTCTCTCTCCCTCGCGCTTTCTCTCTCTCTACTTCATGCTGTCTCTCTCTCCCCCTCGCGCTTTCTCTCTCTCTCCCCCACGCTGTCTCTCTCTCTCACTCATGCTGTCTCTCTCTCTCCCTCGTGCTGTCTCTCTCTCTCCCCCGCGCTGTCTCCCTCTCTCTCCCTCACGCTGTGTCTCTATCTCTCTCCCCCTCATGCTGTCTCTCTCTCTCTCCCTTGCACTGTCTCTTTTTCTCTCTCCGTCCCTCATGCTGTCTCTCTCCCCCTCGTGCTGCATCTCTCTTCTCCTCGCAGTGACTCCCTCTCTCTCCTTCACGCTGTCTCTCTCTCTCCCTCACCCTCATGCTGTCTCTCTCTCTCTGTCTCTCTCTCTCTATCTCTCCCCCTCATGCGCTCTCTCTCTCTCTCCCTCGCACTGTCTCTCTCTCTCTCTCTCCCCGGCGCTGTCTCTCTCTCACACTCTCTCTCCCTCACGCTGTGTCTCTCTCTCTCTCCCCCTCATGCTGTCTCTCTATCTCTCCCTTGCACTGTCTCTTTTTCTCTCTCCGTCCCTCATGCTGTCTCTCTCTCTCTCTCTCCCTCACACTTTCTCTCTCTCTTGCTCTCTTCCTCATGCTGTCTCTCTCTCCCTCGCACTGTCTCTCTCTCTCCCCCGCACTGTCTCTCTCTCTCCCTCACGCTGTCTCTCTCCCTCTCTCTCTCTCCCTTGCGCTGTCTCTCTCTCCTCCTCGCGCTGACTCCCTCTCTCTCCTTCACGCTGTCTCTCTCTCTCCCTCACCCTCATGCTGTCTCTCTCTCTGTCTCTCTCTCTCTATCTCTCCCCCTCATGCATTCTCTCTCTCTCTCCCTCGCACTGTCTCTCTCTCTCTCTCTCTCTCTCCTCGGCGCTGTCTCTCTCTCACACTCTCTCTCCCTCACACTGTCTCTCACTCTCTCTCTCTCTCTCGCTCGCTCCCCCAGCTGTCTCACTCTCTCTCTCCCTCGCGCTTTCTCTCTCTCTACTTCATGCTGTCTCTCTCTCCCTCGCACTTTCTCTCTCTCTCCCCCATGCTGTCTCTCTCTCTCACTCATGCTGTCTCTCTCTCTCTCTCCCTCGTGCTGTCTCTCTCTCCCCCACCGCGCTGTCTCCCTCTCTCTCCCTCACGCTGTGTCTCTCTCTCTCTCCCCCTCATGCTGTCTCTCTCTCTCTCTCTCCCTCACACTTTCTCTCTCTCTTGCTCTCTTCCTCATGCTGTCTCTCTCTCCCTCGCACTGTCTCTCTCTCTCCCCCGCACTGTCTCTCTCTCTCCCTCACGCTGTCTCACTCCCTCTCTCTCTCTCCCTTGCGCTGTCTCTCTCTCCTCCTCACGCTGACTCCCTCTCTCTCCTTCACGCTGTCTCTCTCTCTCCCTCACCCTCATGCTGTCTCTCTCTCTGTCACTCTCTCTCTATCTCTCCCCCTCATGCACTCTCTCTCTCTCTCCCTCGCCCTGTCTCTCTCTCTCTCTCCCTCTCTTCCTCGTGCTGTCTCACTCCCTCACACTGTCTCTCTCTCTCCCTCATGCTGTTTCTCGCTCCCCTCATGTCTCTCTCTCTCTCCCTCACGCTGTCTCTTGATCTCCCTCTCCCTCATGCTGTCTGATCTCTCTCCCTCTCCCCCACGCTGTCAGTCTCTCTCCCTTTTCCTCGCGCTGTCTCATTCTCTCTCTCTCTCTCCTGCGCTGTCTCTTTCTCACACTCTTTCTCCCTCGCACTCTCTCTCTCTCTCTCCCTCCCGCCGCTTTTTCTCTCTCTTTCTCCCTCGTGCTGTCTCTCTCTCTCCCTCGCAGTATCTCTCTCATTCCCCGCACTGTCTCTCTCTTTCTCCCTCATGCTGTCTCTCTCCCTAGCGCTGTCTCATTCTCTCTCTCTCTCCCCTGCGCTGTCTCTCTCACACTCTTTCCCCCTCGCGCTCCCTCTCTTCTCTCTCTCCCTCCCCCAGCTGTCTCTCTCTCTCTCAGCCCCTCATGCTGTCACCCTCTCTCCCTCGCACTGTCTCTTTTTCTCTCTCTGTCCCTCATGCTGTCTCTCTCTCTCTCTCCCTCATGCTGTTTCTCTCCCTCGTGCTGTATCTCTCTCTCCCTCATGCTGTCTCTCTCTCTACTTCATGCTGTCTCTCTCTTCCTCGCGGTGTCTCTCTCTCTCCCCCGCACTGTCTCCCTCTCTCCCTCATGCTGTCTCCCTCTATCTCTCTCTTTGCCTCGCAATGTCTCTCTCTCTCCCTCTCTTCCTCATGCTGTCTCCCTCTCCCTTGCGCTGTCTCTCTCTCCCCCGCGCTGTCTCTCTCTCTCTCTCACCCTCACGCTGTCTCTCTCTCTCCCTCTCCCTCGCGCTGACTCTCTCTCTCTCTCTCTCCCTCACATTGTCTCTCTCTCTCTCCCCCTCACACTGTCTCTCTCTCTCTCCCTCATGCTATTTCTCTCTCTCCCTCTCCCTTGCGCTGTCTCTCTCTCTCTCTCTTTCTCTCTTCCTCGTTGTGTCTCTGTCTCTCTCGCGCTGTGTCTCTCTCTCAATCATGCTGTCTCTCTCACTCTCTCTCTGCCTCGTGATGTCTCTCTCTCCCGCTCACGTTGTCTCTCTCTCTCCCTCGCGCTGTCTCTCTCTCTCTCTCCCCTGCACTGTCTCTCTCTCACACTCTTTCACCCTCGTACTGTCTCTCTCTCACATTCTCTCTCCCTCGCGCTGTCTCTCTCTCTCTCTCACAATGTCCCACTCTCACTTTCTCGTGCTGTCTCTCTCTCTCTCTCTCTCCCTGCCTCCAGCTGTCTCTCTCTCTCTCCCTCATTCTATCTTTCTCTCTCCCTGCACTGTCTCTCTCTCTCACCTTCATTCTGTCTCTCTCTCTCTCTCTTCCTCACGCTGTCTCGCGCTCTCCCTCTCCCTCGCGTTGACTCTCTCTCTCTCTCTCTCTCCCCCTCCTGCTGTCTCTCCCTCTCACCATCACACTGTCTCATTTTCTCTCTGCGTCCCTCATGCTGTCTCTCTCTCTCTCTCTCTCTCCCTCACACAGTGTCTCTCTCTCTCCCTCTCTTCCTCATGCTGTTTCTCCCTCCCTCACGCTGTCTCTCTCTCTCCCTCTCTCTCGCGCTGACTCTCTCTCGCTCTCTTCTCGCCCTCAAGCTGTCCCTTCTTCTCACCTTCACGTTGTCTTTCTCTCTTTCCTCCACGCTGTCTCTCTCTCTCTCCCTCTCCCTTGCGCTGTCTCTTCCTCTCTCTCTCTCCTTCTCTTCCTCATGCTGTCTCTCTCTCCCTCGCGCTGTCGCTCTCTCCCCCTCACGCTTTCTCTCACTCTCTCTCCCTCACATTGTCTCTCTCTCTCTCCCCCTCACACTGTCTCTCTCTCTCTCCCTCATGCTATTTCTCTCTCTCCCTCTTCCTCGCGCTGTCTCTCTCTCTTTCTCTCCCTCTCTTCCTCGTGCTGTCTCTGTCTCTCTCGCGTTGTCTCTCTCTCTCAATCATGCTATCTCTCTCACTCTCTCTCTGCTTTGCGCTGTCTCTCTCTCCCCCTCACGCTGTGTCTCTCTCTCCCTCACGCTGTCTCTCTCTCTCCCTCTCCCTCGCGCTGTCTCTCTCTCTCTCTCCCCTGCACTGTCTCTCTCTCACACTCTTTCACCTCATACTGTCTCTCTCTCACACTCTCTGTCCCTCGCGCTGTCTCTCTGTCTCTCTCACAATGTCCCACTCTCTAACTTCCTCGTGCTGTCTCTCTCTCTCTCTCTCCCTGCCTCCAGCTGTCTCTCTCTCTCTCCCCCTCGTGCTGTCTCTCTCTCTCCCCCTCGTGCTGTCTCTCTCTCTCCCTCGCGCTGTCTCTCTCTCTACTTGGTGCTGTCTCTCTCTCCAATGCGCTGTCTATCTCTGTGCCCTGCTCTGTCCCTCACTCTCCTTCATGCTGTCACCCTCTATCCCTCCCCCTCGCTCTGACTCTCTCTCTATATCTCCCCCTCATGCTGTCTCTCTCTCTCTACCTTGCACTGTCTCTTTTTCTCTGTCCTTCCCTCGCGCTGTCTCTCTCACTCTCTCCCTCATTCTGTCTCTCTCTCTCTCCCTATCGTCCATGTCCTGTCTCTTTCCCTCGCGCTGTATCTCTCTCTCCCTCATGCTGTCTCTCTCTCTCTCTCACTCAAGCTCTCTCTCTCCCCCACATGCTGTCTCTCTATCTCCCTCACGCTATTTCTCTCTCTCACTCTCCTTTGCGCTGCCTCATTCTCTCTCTCCCTCCCCTGCACTCTCTCTCTCTCTCACACTCTCTCTCCCTAGTGCTCTCTCTCTCTCTCTCTCCCTCCCCCAGCTGTCTCTCTCTCTCTCTCCCTCATGCTGTCTCTCTCTCTCCCTCATGCTGTCTCTCTCTCCCTCATGGTGTCCCTCTCTCTCGCCCGCACTGTCTCTCTCTTTGCCTCATGCTGTCTCTCTCTCTCTCTCTCTCTCCCTCACACTGTCTCTCTCTCTCCCCCACGCTGTCTCCACCTCTCTCCCTCATGATGTCTCTCTCTCTCCCTCTCCCTCATGCTGACTCTCTCTCTCTCTCTCTCTCTCTCTCCCCTTCATGCTGTTTCTCCCTCTCTCCCTCACACTGTCTCTTTCTCTCTCTCTGTTCCTCATGCTGTCTCTCTCTCTCTCCCTCGCGGTGTCTCTCTCTCTCTCTCCCTATCTTCTTCATGCTTTCTCTATCTCCCTCACGCTGTCTTTCTCTACCCGCGCTGTCTCTCTCTCTCCCTCACTCTGTCTCTCTCTCTCTCTCTCTCTCCCTCACGCTGTCTCTCTCTCTCCCTCTCCCTCGTGCTGACTCTCTCTCTCATCTCGCCCTCAAGCTGTGTCTCTCTCTCTCTCTCCCTCACGTTGTCTATCTCACTCTCTCCCCCTCATGCTGTCTCTCTCCCTCACGCTGTCTCTCTCTCCCTCTCTCCCTCACGCTGTCTCTCTCTCACCCTCTCCCTCGCGCTGACTCTCTCTCTCTCTTCCCACCGTCTTGCTGTGTCTCTCTCTCTCTCCCTCACGTTGTCTCTCTCCCCCTCATGCTGTGTCTCCCCCTCACGCTTTCTCTCCCTCTCTCTCCCTCGCGCTGTCTCTCTCTCTCTCTGCCCCTCATGTTGTCACCCTCTCTCCCTCGCACTCTCTTTTTCTCTCTCCGTCCCTCATGCTGTCTCTCTATCTCTCTCCCTCACGCTGTCTCTCTCTCTCTCCCTCTCTTCTTCATGCTGTCTCCCTCTCCCTTGCGCTGTCTCTCTCTCCCCCGCACTGTCTCTCTCTCTCTCCCTCACGCTGACTCTCTCTCTCTCTCTCGCCCTCACGCTGTCTCTCTCTCTCTCTCTCTCCCTCACATTGTCTCTCTCTCTCTCTCCCTCACACTGTCTCTCTCTCTCTCCCTCACGCTATTTCTCTCTCTCCCTCTCCCTCGCACTGTCTCTCTCTCTCTCTCTCCCTCTCTTCCTCGTGCTGTATCTGTCTCTCTCGCGCTGTCTCTCTCTCAATCATGCTGTCTCTCTCACTCTCTCTCTGCCTCGCGCTGTCTCTCTCTCCCCCTCACGCTGTGTCTCTCTCTCTCCCTCATGCTGTCTCTCTCTCTCCCTCTCCCTCGCGCTGTCTCTCTCTCTCTCTCCCCTGCACTGTCTCTCTCTCACACTCTTTCACCCTCGTACTGTCTCTCTCTCACACTCTGTCGCTTGCGCTGTCCCTCTTTCTCTCTCTCACAATGCCTCACTCTCTAACTTCCTCGTGTTGTCTCTCTCTCTCTATCTCCCTGCCTCCAGCTGTCTCTCTCTCTCTCTCTCCCTCGTGCTGTCTCTCTCTCTCTCTCACACTCTCTCTCCCTAGTGCTCTCTCTCTGTCTCTCTCCCTCCCCCAGCTGTCTCTCTCTCTCTCTCCCTCATGCTGTCTCTCTCTCCCTCACGGTGTCCCTCTCTCTCGCCCGCACTGTCTCTCTCTCTGCCTCATGCTGTCTCTCTCTCTCTCTCTCTCCCTCACACTGTCTCTCTCTCTCCCCCACGCTGTCTCCACCTCTCTCCCTCACGATGTCTCTCTCTCTCCCTCTCCCTCATGCTGACTCTCTCTCTCTCTCTCTCTCCCCTTCATGCTGTTTCTCCCTCTCTCCCTCACACTGTCTCTTTCTCTCTCTCTGTTCCTCATGCTGTCTCTCTCTCTCTCTCCCTCGCGGTGTCTCTCTCTCTCTCTCCCTATCTTCTTCATGCTTTCTCTATCTCCCTCGCGCTGTCTCTCTCTACCCGTGCTGTCTCTCTCTCTCCCTCACTCTGTCTCTCTCTCTCTCTCTCTCTCCCTCATGCTGTCTCTCTCTCTCCCTCTCCCTCACGCTGACTCTCTCTCTCTCTCGCCCTCACGCTGTCTCTCTCTCTCTCTCTCTCCCTCACATTGTCTCTCTCTCTCCCCTGCAGTGTCTCTCTCTCACACTCTTTCACCCTTGTACTGTCTCTCTCTCACACTCTGTCGCTTGCGCTGTCCCTCTTTCTCTCTCTCACAATGCCTCACTCTCTAACTTCCTCGTGTTGTCTCTCTCTCTCTATCTCCCTGCCTCCAGCTGTCTCTCTCTCTCTCTCTCCCTCGTGCTGTCTCTCTCTCTCCCTCGCGCTGTCTCTCTCTCTACTTGGTGCTGTCTCTCTCTCCCTTGCTCTGTCTATCTCTATGCCCTGCTCTATCTGTCACTCTCCCTCACACTATCTCTCTCTCTCACTCAGCTTTCTCCCTCACTCTCCTTCACGCTGTCTCTCTCTATCCCTCTCCCTCGCTCTGACTCTCTCTCTATATCTCCCCCTCATGCTGTCTTTCTCTCTCTACCTCGTACTGTCTCTTTTTCTCTGTCCTTCCCTCGCGCTGTCTCTCTCACTCTCTCCCTCATTCTGTCTCTCTCTCTCTCCCTATCGTCCATGTCCTGTCTCTTTCCCTCGCGCTGTATCTCTCTCTCCCTCATGCTGTCTCTCTCTCCCTCTCTCACCACGCTGTCTCTCTCTCTCCTCACTCTGTCTCTCTTTCTCTCTCCCTCACGCTGTCTCTCTCTCTCTCTCTCCCTCACATTGTCTCTCTCTCTCCCCCTCACACTGTCTCTCTCTCTCTCCCTCACGCTATTTCTCTCTCTCCCTCTTCCTTGCGCTGTCTCTCTCTCTTTCTCGCCCTCTCTTCCTCGTGCTGTCTCTGTCTCTCTCGCGCTGTCTCTCTCTCTCAATCATGCTGTCTCTCTCACTCTCTCTCTGCTTTGCGCTGTCTCTCTCTCCCCCTCACACTGTGTCTCTGTCTCTCCCTCACGCTGTCTCTCTCTCTCTCTCTCCCTCGCGCTGTCTCTCTCTCTCTCTCCCCTGCACTGTTTATCTCTCACACTCTTTCACCCTCGTACTGTCTCTCTCTCACACTCTCTGTCCCTCGCGCTGTCTCTCTCTCTCTCTCTCACAATGTCCCACTCTCTAACTTCCTCGTGCTGTCTCTCTATCTCTCTCTCTCCCTGCCTCCAGCTGTGTCTCTCTCTCTCTCCCTCGTGCTGTCTCTCTCTCTCCCTCGCGCTGTCTCTCTCTCTACGTGGTACTGTCTCTCTCTCCCTTGCGCTGTCTACCTCTTTGCCCTGCTCTGTCCCTCACTCTCCTTCACACTGTCTCCCTCTATCCCTCTCACTCGCTCTGACTCTCTCTCTATATCTCCCCCTCATGCTGTCTCTCTCTCTCTACCTCGCACTGTCTCTTTTTCTCTGTCCTTCCCTCACGCTGTCTCTCTCACTCTCTCCCTCATTCTGTCTCTCTCTCTCTCCCTATTGTCCATGTCCTGTCTCTTTCCCTCGCGCTGTATCTCTCTCTCCCTCATGCTGTCTCTCTCTCTCTCTCTCTCACTCAAGCTCTCTCTCTCCCCCACATGCTGTCTCTCTATCTCCCTCATGCTATTTCTCTCTCTCACACTCCCTTGCGCTGGCTCATTCTCTCTCTCCCTCCCCTGCACTCCCTCTCTCACACTCTCTCTCCCTAGTGCTCTCTCTCTCTCTCTCTCTCCCTCCCCCAGCTGTCTCTCTCTCTCTCTCCCTCATGCTGTCTACCTCTCTCCCTCACGCTGTCTCTCTCTCTCCCTCATGCTGTCTCTCTCTACCTCACGGTGTCCCTCTCTCTCGCCCGCACAGTCTCTCTCTCTGCCTCATGCTGTCTCTCTCTCTCTCTCTCTCTCCCTCGCACTGTCTCTCTCTCTTCCCCACGCTGTCTCCACCTTTCTCCCTCACGATGTCTCTCTCTCTCCCTCTCCCTCATGCTGACTCTCTCTCTCTCTCTCTCCCCTTCATGCTGTTTCTCCCTCTCTCCCTCACACTGTCTCTGTCTCTCTCTCTGTTCCTCATGCTGTCTCTCTCTCTCTCTCCCTCGCGGTGTCTCTCTCTCTCTCTCCCTATCTTCTTCATGCTTTCTCTATGTCCCTTGCGCTGTCTCTCTCTCCCTGCGCTGTCTCTCTCTCTCCCTCACTCTGTCTCTCTCTCTCTCACTCTCCCTCATGCTGTCTCTCTCTCTCCCTCTCCCTCGTGCTGACTCTCTCTCTCTCATCTCGCCCTCATGCTGTGTCTCTCTCTCTCTCTCCCTCACGTTGTCTATCTCTCTCTCTCCCCCTCATGCTGTCTCTCTCCCACACGCTGACTCTCTCTCCCTCTCTCCCTCATGCTGTCTCTCTCTCACCCACTCCCTCGCGCTGACTCTCTCTCTCTCTTCCCGCCATCTTCCTGTGTCTCTCTCTCTCTTCCTCACGTTGTCTCTCTCTCTCTCTTTGTCTCTCCCCCTCATGCTGTCTCTCTCCCTCACGCTGTCTCTCTCTCTCTCCCCCTCACGCTTTCTCTCCCTCTCTCTCCCTCGCGCTGTCTCTTTCTCTCTCTGCCCCTCATGCTGTCACCCTCTATCCATCGCACTGTCTCTTTTTCTCTCTCCGTCCCTCATGATGTCTCTCTATCTCTCTCCCTCACACTGTCTCTCTCTCCCTCTCTTCCTCATGCTGTCTCCCTCTCCCTGGCGCAGTCTCTCTCTCCCCCGCGCCGTCCCTCTCTCTCTTCTCCCTCACGCTGACTCTCTCTCTCTCACTCGCCCTCACGTTGTCTCTCTCTCTCTCCCCCTCACACTGTCTCTCTCTCTCTCCCTCACGCTATTTCTCTCTCTCCCTCTCCCTCGCACTGTCTCTCTCTCTCTCTCTCTCTCTTCCTCGTGCTGTATCTGTCTCTCTCACGCTGTCTCTCTCTCTCAATCATGCTGTCTCTCTCACTCTATCTCTGCCTCGTGCTGTCTCTCTCTCCCCCTCACGCTGTGTCTCTCTCTCTCCCTCACGCTGTCTCTCTCTCTCCCTCGTGCTGTCTCTCTCTCTCTCTCCCCTGCACTGTCTCTCTCTCACACTCTTTCACCCTCGTACTGTCTCTCTCACACACTCTGTCGCTTGCGCTGTCTCTCTTTCTCTCTCTCACAATGCCTCACTCTCTCACTTCCTCGTGCTGTCTCTCTCTCTGTCTCTCCCTGCCTCCAGCTGTCTCTCTCTCTCTCTCCCTTGTGCTGTCTCTCTCTCTCCCTCGCGCTGTCTCTCTCTCTACTTGGTGCTGTCTCTCTCTCCCTTGCTCTGTCTATCTCTGTGCCCTGCCCTGTCTGTCTCTCTCCTCACACTATCTCACTCACTCGGCTGTCTCCCTCACTCTCCTTCACGCTGTCTCTCTCTATCCCTCTCCCTCGCTCTGACTCTCTCTCTATATCTCCCCCTCATGCTGTCTTTCTCTCTCTACCTCACACTGTCTCTTTTTCTCTGTCCTTCCCTCGCGCTGTCTCTCTCACTCTCTCCCTCATTCTGTCTCTCTCTCTCTCTCCCTATCGTCCATGTCCTGTCTCTTTCCCTCGCGCTGTATCTCTCTCTCCCTCATGCTGTCTCTCTCTCTCTCTCTCACCGCGCTGTCTCTCTCTCTCCCTCACTCTGTCTCTCTCTCTCTCTGCCTCACGCTGTCTCTCTCTCTCCCTCTCCCTCGCGCTGACTCTCTCTCTCTCTTCTCGCCCTCATGCTGTATCTCTCTCTCTCTCCCTCACGTTGTCTCTCTCTCTCTCTCCCCCTCATGCTGTCTCTCTCCCTCACGCTGTCTCTCTCTCTCCCTCACGCTGTCTCTCTCTCTCCCTCTCCCTCGCCCTGACTCTCTCTCTCTCTTCCCACCCTCATGCTGTGTCTCTCTCTCTGTCCCTCACGTTGTCTCTCTCTCTCTCCCCCTCGTGCTGTCTCTCTCCTCACGCTGTCTCTCTCTCTCTCTCCCCCTCATGCTTTCTCTCCCTCTCTCTGTCTCTCTCTCTCTCTCTCCCCGGCGCTGTCTTTCTCTCACACTCTCTCTCCCTCGAGCTGTCTATCTCTCTCTCTCTCTACCTCCCCCAGCTGTCACTCCCACCTCTCTACTTCATGCTGTCTTTCTCTCCCACATGCTGTCTCTCTCTCTCCCCCGCGCTGTCTCGCTCTCTCCCTCATGCTTTCTCTCTCTCTCTCCCTCGTGCTGTCTCTCTCTCTCCCCCGCGCTGTCCCTCTCTCTCCCTCACGCTGGGTCTCTCTCTCTCTCCCCCTCATGCTGTCTCTCACTCTCTCACCCTCGCGCTGTCTATTTTTCTCTCTCCGTCACTTATGCTGTCTCTCTCTCTCTCTCCCTCATGCTGTCTCTCCCTCTCTCCCTCATGTCCTAATGCTGTCTCTCTCCCCCTCGTGCTGTCTCTCTCTCTTTCCCTCGTGCTGCCTCTCTCTCTCTCCCTCGCGCTGTTTCTCTCTCTCCCTCACGCTGTCTCTCTCTCTCTCTCTCCCTTGCGCAGTCTCTCTCTCCTCCTCGCGCTGTCTCCCTCTCTCTCCCTCAAGCTGTCTGTCTCTCTCCCTGCCCCTCATGCTGTCTCTCTCTCTCTCTCTCTCTCTCTCTCTATCTCTCCCACTCATGCACTCTCTCTATCTCTCCCTCGCACAGTATCTTTTTCTTCTCTCCGTCCCTCATGCTGTCTCTCTCTCTCTGCCTCTCTTCCTCCTGCTGTCTCTCTCCCTCGCACTGTCTCTCTCTCTCCGTCATGCTGTCTCTCTCTCTCTCTCTCTCTGCCTCACGCTGTCTCTCTCCCTCTCTCTCTCTCTCTCTCCCTTGCGCTGTCTCTCTCTCTCCTCCTTGCGCTGACTCCCTCTCTCTCCTTCACGCTGTCTCTCTCTCTCCCTCTCCCTCATGCTGTCTCTCTCTCTCTGTCTCTCTCTCTCTATCTCTGCCCCTCATGCACTCTCTCTCTCTCTCCCTCACACTGTATCTCTCTCTCTCTCCCTCTCTTCCTCGTGCTGTTTTACTCCCTTGCACTGTCTCTCTCTCTCCCTCATGCTGTCTCTCGCTCCTCTCATGTTGTCTCTCTCTCTCTCCCTCACGCTGTCTCTCGATCTCCCTCTCCCTCATGCTGTCTGGCTCTCTCTCCCTGTCCCCTGTGCTGCCTCTCTCTCACACTCTCTCCCCCTCATGATCTCTTTCTCCCTCTATCTCTCCCACATGCTTTCTCTCTCTCTACGTCATGCTATCTCTCTCTCACTCTCTCTCCCCCACTCGCACTCTCTTTTTCTCTCTCCGTCCCTCATGCTGTCTCTCTCTCTCTCTCCCTCACGCTGTCTCTCTCTCTCTCCCTCTCTTCCTCATGCTGTATCTCTCCCTCGGGCTGTCTCTCCCTCGCGCTGTATCTCTCTCACCCTCATGCTGTCTCTCTCTCTCTCTCTCTCTCCCACGCTGTCTATCTCCCCCACCTGCTGTCTCTCTCCCTCTCCCTCACGCTGTCTCTCTCTCTCCCTCTCCCTCGCTCTCTCTCTCTCTCTCTCCCCTGAGCGGTCTCTCTCTCACACTCTCTCTCCCTCGTGCTGTCTCTCTCTCTCTCCCTCGTGCTGTCTCTCTGTCTACTTCATGCTGTATCTCTCTCCCTTGCGCTGTCTCTCTCTCTCCATGCACTGTCTCTCTCTCTCACTAACACTCTCTGTCTCTCTCTCCCTCGCGCTGTCACTGTCTCTCACTCGTGCTGTCTCCCTCTCTCTCCCTCACGCTGCCTCTCTCTCTCTCCTCCTCCCTCACACTGACACTCTCTCTCTCCCTCCCTCCAGCATTCTCTCTCTCTTTCCCTTGTGCTGTCTAACTCTCTCCTTCGTGCTGTCTAACTCTCTCCCCCACTCTGTCTGTCTCTCTCCCTCATGCTGTCTCTCTTTTTCTCTCCCTCGCGCTGTCTCTCTCTCTCACTCGTGCTGTCTCTCTCACGCTTTCTCTATCTATCCCTCTCCCTCGCTCTGACTCTCTCTCTCTCTCTCTCTCTCTCCCCCTCATGCTCTCTCTCCCTCTCCCTCGCACTGTCGCTTTTTCTCTCTCCGTCCCTCATGCTGTCTCTCTCTCTCTCCCTAATGCTGTCTCTCTCTCTCTCCCTCTCTTTCCTCCTGCTGTCTCTCTCCCTCATGCTGTTCTCTCTCTCCCTCATGCTGTCTCTCTCTCTCTCTCCCTCCCACAGCTGTCTCTCTCTCTCTCTGTCCCTCATGCTGTCACCCTCTCTCCCTCGCACTGTCTCTTTTTCTCTCTCTGTCCCTCATGCTGTCTCTCTCTCTCTCCCTCACGCTGTCTCTCTCCCTCGTGCTGTATCTCTCTCTCCCTCATGCTGTCTCTCTCTCTACTTTGTGCTGTCTCTCTCTCCCTCACGGTATCTTTTTCTCTCCCTCACGCTGTCTCTCTCTCTCTCCCTCATGCTGTCTCTCTCTCTCCCTCTCCCTCGCGCTGACTCTCTCTCTCTCTCTCTCCCTCACGCTGTCTCTCTCTCTCTCTCCCTCACATTGTCTCTCTCTCTCTCCCCCTCACACTGTCTCTCTCTCTCTCCCTCATGCTATTTCTCTCTCTCCCTCTTCCTCGCGCTGTCTCTCTCTCTTTCTCTCCCTCTCTTGTTCGTGCTGTCTCTGTCTCTCTCGTGCTGTCTCTCTCTCTCAATCATGCTGTCTCTCTCACTCTCTCTCTGTTTTGCGCTGTCTCTCTCTCCCCCTCACGCTGTGTCTCTGTCTCTCCCTCACGCTGTCTCTCTCTCTCCCTCTCCCTCGCGCTGTCTCTCTCTCTCTCTCCCCAGCACTGTCTCTCTCTCACACTCTTTCACCCTCGTACTGTCTCTCTCTCACACTCTCTGTCCCTCGTGCTGTCTCTCTCTCTCTCTCTCACAATGTCCCACTCTCTAACTTCCTTGTGCTGTCTCTCTCTCTCTCTCGTGCTGTCTCTCTCTCTCCCTCGCGCTGTCTCTCTCTCTACTTGGTGCGTCTCTCTCTCCCTTGCGCTGTCTCTCTCTGTGCCCTGCTCTGTTCCTCACTCTCCCTCACGCTGTCTCCCTCTTTCCCTCTCCCTCGCTCTGACTCTCTCTCTATATCTCCCCCTCGCGCTGTCTCTCTCACTCTCTCACTCTCTCCCTCATTCTGTCTCTCTCTCTCTCCCTATCGTCCATGTCCTGTCTCTTTCCCTCGTGCTGTATCTCCCTCTCCCTCATGCTGTCTCTCTCTCTCTCTCTCACTCAAGCTGTCTCTCTCCCCCACATGCTGTCTCTCTATCTCCCTCACGCTATTTCTCTCTCTCAGTCTCCCTTGCGCTGCCTCATTCTCTCTCTCACTCCCCTGCACTCTCTCTCTCTCACACTCTCTCTCCCTAGTGCTCTCTCTCTCTCTCTCTCCCTCCCCCAGCTGTCTCTCTCTCTCTCTCCCTCATGCTGTCTACCTCTCTCCCTCACGCTGTCTCTCTCTCTCCCTCATGCTGTCTCTCTCTCCCTCACGGTGTCCCTCTCTCTCGCCCGCACTGTCTCTCTCTCTGCCTCATGCTGTCTCTCTCTCTCTCTCTCTCTCTCTCTCCCTCGCACTGTCTCTCTCTCTCCCCCACGCTGTCTCCACCTCTCTCCCTCACGATGTCTCTCTCTCTCTCTCTCCCCTTCATGCTGTTTCTCCCTCTCTCCCTCACACTGTCTCTTTTTCTCTCTCTGTTCCTCATGCTGTCTCTCTCTCTCTCTCCCTCGCGGTGTCTCTCTCTCTCTCCCTATCTTCTTCATGCTTTCTCTATTTCCCTCGTGCTTTCTCTCTCTCCCCGCGCTGTCTCTCTCTCTCCCTCACTCTGTCTCTTTCTCTCTCTCTCTCCCTCACGCTGTCTATCTCTCTCCCTCTCCCTCATGAAGACTCGCTCTCTCTCATCTCGCCCTCATGCTGTGTCTCTCTCTCTCTCCCTCACGTTGTCTATCTCTCTCTCTCCCCCTCATGCTGTCTCTCTCCCTCACGCTGTCTCTCTTTCCCTCTCTCCCTCACGCTGTCTCTCTCTCACCCACTCCCTCGCGCTGACACTCTCTCTCTCTTCCCACCATCTTGCTGTGTCTCTCTCTCTCTCCCACACTTTGTCTCTCTTTGTCTCTCTCTCCCCCTCATGCTGTCTCTCTCCCTCACGCTGTCTCTCTCTCTCTCTCCCTCTCACGCATTCTCGACCTCTCTCTCCCTCGCGCTGTCTCTCTCTCGCTCTGCCCCTCATGCTGTCACCCTCTCTCCCTCGCACTGTCTCTTTTTCTCTCTCCGTCCCTCATGCTGTCTCTCTATCTCTCTCCCTCACGCTGTCTCTCTCTATCCCTCTCCCTCGCTCTGACTCTCTCTCTATATCTCCCCCTCATGCTGTCTTTCTCTCTCTACCTCGCACTGTCTCTTTTTCTCTGTCCTTCCCTCGCGCTGTCTCTCTCACTCTCTCCCTCATTCTATCTCTCTCTCTCTCCCTATTGTCCAAGTCCTGTCTCTTTCCCTCGCGCTGTATCTCTCTCTCCCTCATGCTGTCTCTCTCTCTCTCTCTCACCGCGCTGTCTCTCTCTCTCCCTCACTCTGTCTCTCTCTCTCTCTCCCTCACGCTGTCTCTCTCTCTCCCTCTCCCTCACGCTGACTCTCTCTCTCTCTTCTCGCCCTCATGCTGTATCTCTCTCTCTCTCCCTCACGTTGTCTCTCTCTCTCTCTCCGCCTCATGCTGTCTCTCTCCCTCACGCTGTCTCTCTCTCTCTCCCTCATGCTGTCTCTCTCTCTCCCTCTCCCTCGCCCTGACTCTCTCTCTCTCTTCCCACCCTCATGCTGTGTCTCTGTCTCTCTCCCTCACATTGTCTCTCTCTCTCTCTCCCCCTCATGCTGTCTCTCTCCCTCACGCTGTCTCTCTCTCTCTCCCCCTCATGCTTTGTCTCCCTCTCTCTCCCTCGCGCTGTCTCTCTCTCTCTCTCTCCCCGGCGCTGTCTTTCTCTCACACTCTCTCTCCCTCGAGCTGTCTATCTCTCGCTTTCTCTACCTCCCCCAGCTGTCACTCCCACCTCTCTGCCTCGCGCTATCTCTCTCTCCACTTCATGCTGTCTCTTTCTCCCCCGCGCTGTCTCGCTCTCTCCCTCATGCTTTCTCTCTCTCTCTCCCTCATGCTGTCTCTCTCTCTCTCCCGCGCTGTCTGCCTCTCTCACCCTCGCACTGTCCCTTTTTCTCTCTCCGTCCCTTATGCTGTCTCTCTCTCTCTCTCCCTCATGCTGTCTCTCCCTCTCTCCCTCATGTCCTAATGCTGTCCCTCTCCCCCTCGTGCTGTCTCTCTCTCTCTCCCTCGCGCTGCCTCTCTCTCTCCCTCATGCTGTCTCTCTCTCTCTCTCTCCCTTGCGCTGTCTCTCTCTCCTCCTCGCGCTGTCTCCTCTCTCTCCCTCAAGCTGCCTGTCTCTCTCCCTGTCCCTCATGCTGTCTCTCTCCCTCTCTCTCTATCTCTCCCCCTCATGCACTCTCTCTATCTCTCCCTTGCACTGTATCTTTTTCTCTCTCCGTCCCTCATGCTGTCTCTCTCTCTCTCCCTCTCTTCCTCCTGCTGTCTCTCTCTCTCGCACTGTCTCTCTCTCTCCCTCATGCTGTCTCTCTCTCTCTCTCTCTCCCTCACACTGTCTCTCTCTCTCCCTCTCCCTCGTGCTGACTCTCTCTCTCTCATCTCGCCCTCATGCTGTGTCTCTCTCTCTCTCTCCCTCACGTTGTCTCTCTCTCTCTCTCCCCCTCATGCTGTCTCTCTCCCTCACGCTGTCTCTCTCTCCCTCTCTCCTTCACGCTGTCTCTCTCTCACCCTCTCCCTCGCGCTGACTCTCTCTCTCTCTTCCCGCCGTCTTGCTGTGTCTCTCTCTCTCTCCCTCACGTTGTCTCTCTCTCTCTCCCCCTCATGCTGTCTCTCTCCCTCACGCTTTCTCTCTCTCTCTCTCCCCCTCACGCTTTCTCTCTCTCTCTCTCCCCCTCACGCTTTCTCTCCCTCTCTCTCCCTCGCGCTGTCTCTCTCTCTCTGCTACTCATGCTGTCACCCTCTCCCCCTCGCACTGTCTCTTTTTCTCTCTCTGTCCCTCATGCTGTCTCTCTATCTCTCTCCCTCACGCTGTCTCTCTCTCTCCCTCTCTTCCTCATGCTGCCTCCCACTCCAGTGCGCTGTCTCTCTCTCCCCCGCGCTGTCTCTCTCTCTCTCTCCCTCACATTGTCTCTCTCTCTCTCCCCCTCACACTGTCTCTCTCTCTCTCTCCCTCACGCTATTTCTCTCTCTCCCTCTCCCTCGCACTGTCTCTCTCTCTCTCCCTTGCGCTGTCTCTCTCTCCTCCTCGCGCTGTCTCCCTCTCTCTCCCTCAAGCTGCCTGTCTCTCTCCCTGTCCCTCATGCTGTCTCTCTCTCTCTCTCTCTCTATCTCTCCCCCTCATACACTCTCTCTATCTCTCCATCGCACTGTCTCTTTTTCTCTCTCTGTCCCTCATGCTGTCTCTCTATATCTCTCCCTCACGCTGTCTCTCTCTCTCTCCCTCGCTTCCTCATGCTGTCTCCCTCTCCCGTGCGCTGTCTCTCTCTCCCCCCGCGCTGTCTCTCTCTCCCTCATGCTGTCTCTCTCTCTCCCCTCTCTCTCACGCTGACTCTCTCTCTCTCTCGCCCTCACGCTGTCTCTCTCTCTCTCTCTCCCTCACATTGCCTCTCGCTCTCCCCCCTCCACCTGTCCTCTCTCTCTCTCCTCACGCTATTTCTCTCTCTCCCCTCTCCCTCGCACTGTCTCTCTCTCTCTCTCTCCCTCTCTTCCTCGTGCTGTATCTGTCTCTCTCGCGCTGTCTCTCTCTCAATCATGCTGTCTCTCTCACTCTCTCTCTGCCTCGCGCTGTCTCTCTCTCCCCCTCACTCTGTGTCTCTCTCTCTCCCTCACGCTGTCTCTCTCTCTCCCTCTCCTTCGCGCTGTCTCTCTCTCTCTCTCCCCTGCACTGTCTCTCTCTCACACTCTTTCACCCTCGTACTGTCTCTCTCTCACACTCTGTCGCTTGCGCTGTCTCTCTTTCTCTCTATTACAATGCCTCAATCTCTCACTTCCTCGTGCTGTCTCTCTCTCTCTCTCCCTCGTGCTGTCTCTCTCTCTCCCTCGCGCTGTCTCTCTCTCTACTTGGTGCTGTCTCTCTCTCCCTTGCTCTGTCTATCTCTGTGCCCTGCTCTATCTGTCTCTCTCCCTCGCACTATCTCTCTCTCTCACTCGGCTCCCTCACTCTCCTTCACGCTGTCTCTCTCTATCCCTCTCCCTCGCTCTGACTCTCTCTCTATATCACCCCCTCGTGCTGCCTTTGTCTCTCTACCTCGCACTGTCTCCTTTTCTCTGTCCTTCCCTCGCGCTGAGTCTCTCACTCTCTCCCTCATTCTGTCTCTCTCTCCCTCCCTATCGTCCATGTCCTGTCTCTTTCGCTCGCGCTGTATCTCTCTCTCCCTCATGCTGTCTCTCTCTCTCTCTCTCACCCGCGCTGTCTCTCTCTCTCCCTCACTCTCTCTCTCTCTCACGCTGTCTCTCTCTCTCCCTCTCCCTCGTGCTGACTCTCTCTCTCTCTTCTCGCCCTCATGCTGTATCTCTCTCTCTCTCCCTCACGTTGTCTCTCTCTCTCTCTCCCCCTCATGCTGTCTCTCTCCCTCATGCTGTCTCTCTCTCTCCCTCTCCCTCGCCCTGACTCTCTCTCTCTCTTCCCACCCTCATGCTGTGTCTCTCCCACTCTCCTTCACGTTGTCTCTCTCTCTCTCTCCCCCTCATGCTGTCTCTCTCCGTCACACTGTCTCTCTCTCTCTCTCCCCCTCATGCTTTCTCTCCCTCTCTCTCCCTCACGCTGTCTCTCTCTCTCTCTCTCCCCGGCGCTATCTTTCTCTCACACTCTCTCTCCCTCGAGCTGTCTATCTCTCTCTCTCTACCTCCCCCAGCTGTCACTCCCACCTCTCTGCCTCGCGCTGTCTCTCTCTCCACTGCAAGCTGTCTCTCTCTCCCACACACTGTCTCTCTCTCTCCCCCGCGCTGTCTCGCTCTCTCCCTCATGCTTTCTCTCTCTCTCTCCCTCGTGCTGTCTCTCTCTCTCTCCCGCGCTGTCTGCCTCTCTCTCCCTCACGCTGGGTCTCTCTCTCTCTCCCCCTCATGCTGTCTCTCTCTTTCTCCCTCAAGCTGTCTCTCTCTCTCCCTCTCTTCCTCATGCTGTCTCCCTCTCCCTTGCGCTGTCTCTCTCTCCCCCGCGCTGTCTCTCTCTCTCTCTCACCCTCACGCTGTCTCTCTCTCTCTCTCTCCCTCACGTTATTTCTCTCTCTCCCTCTCCCTCGCGCTGTCTCTCTCTCTCTCTCTCCCTCTCTTCCTCGTTGTGTCTCTGTCTCTCTCCGCGCTGTCTCTCTCTCTCAATCATGCTGTCTCTCTCACTCTCTCTCTGCCTCGTGATGTCTCTCTCTCCCGCTCACGTTGTCTCTCTCTCTCCCTCGCGCTGTCTCTCTCTCTCTCTCCCCTGCACTGTCTCTCTCTCACACTCTTTCACCCTCGTACTGTCTCTCTCTCACATTCTCTCTCCCCTCGCGCTGTCTCTCTCTCTCTCTCGCACAATGTCCCACTCTCACATTCTCGTGCTGTCTCTCTCTCTCTCTCTCTCCCTGCCTCCAGCTGTCTCTCTCTCTCTCCCTCGTTCTGTCTCTCTCTCTCCCTGCACTGTCTCTCTCTCACCTTCACTCTGTCTCTCTCTCTCTCTCTTCCTCACGCTGTCTCGCGCTCTCCCTCTCCCTCGCGTTGACTCTCTCTCTCTCTCTCTGCTCCCCCTCCTGCTGTCTCTCCCTCTCACCATCACACTGTCTCATTTTCTCTCTGCGTCCCTCATGCTGTCTCTCTCTCTCTCTCTCTCTCTCCCTCACACAGTGTCTCTCTCTCTCCCTCTCTTCCTCATGCTGTTTCTCCCTCCCTCACGCTGTCTGTCTCTCTCCCTCTCTCTCGCGCTGACTCTCTCTCGCTCTCTTCTCACCCTCAAGCTGTCCCTTCTTCTCACCTTCACGTTGTCTCTCTCTCTTTCCTCCACGCTGTTTCTCTCTCTCTCCCTCTCCCTTGCGCTGTCTCTTCCTCTCTCTCTCTCCTTCTCTTCCTCATGCTGTCTCTCTCTCCCTCGCGCTGTCGCTCTCTCCCCCTCACGCTTTCTCTCACTCTCTCTCCCTCACGCTGTCTCTCTCTCTCTCTCTCCCTCACATTGTCTCTCTCTCTCTCCCCCTCACACTGTCTCTCTCTCTCTCCCTCATGCTATTTCTCTCTCTCCCTCTTCCTCGCGCTGTCTCTCTCTCTTTCTCTCCCTCTCTTCCTCGTGCTGTCTCTGTCTCTCTCGCGTTGTCTCTCTCTCTCAATCATGCTATCTCTCTCACTCTCTCTCTGCTTTGCACTGTCTCTCTCTCCCCCTCACGCTGTGTCTCTCTCTCCCTCACGCTGTCTCTCTCTCTCTCTCCCCTGCACTGTCTCTCTCTCACACTCTTTCACCCTCATACTGTCTCTCTCTCACACTCTCTGTCCCTCGCGCTGTCTCTCTGTCTCTCTCACAATGTCCCACTCTCTAACTTCCTCGTGCTGTCTCTCTCTCTCTCTCTCCCTGCCTCCAGCTGTCTCTCTCTCTCTCTCCCTCATGCTGTCTCTCTCTCTCCCTCGCGCTGTCTCTCTCTCCCCCTCACTCTGTGTCTCTCTCTCTCCCTCACGCTGTCTCTCTCTCTCCCTCTCCTTCGCGCTGTCTCTCTCTCTCTCTCCCCTGCACTGTCTCTCTCTCACACTCTTTCACCCTCGTACTGTCTCTCTCTCACACTCTGTCGCTTGCGCTGTCCCTCTTTCTCTCTATCACAATGCCTCACTCTCTCACTTCCTCGTGCTGTCTCTCTCTCTCTCTCCCTCGTGCTGTCTCTCTCTCTCCCTCGCGCTGTCTCTCTCTCTACTTGGTGCTGTCTCTCTCTCCCTTGCTCTGTCTATCTCTGTGCCCTGCTCTATCTGTCTCTCTCCCTCGCACTATCTCTCTCTCTCACTCGGCTGTGTCCCTCACTCTCCTTCATGCTGTCTCTCTCTATCCCTCTCCCTCGCTCTGACTCTCTCTCTATATCACCCCCTCGTGCTGCCTTTGTCTCTCTCCCTCACATTTTCTCTCTCTCTCTCCCCCTCACACTGTCTCTCTCTCTCTCCCTCATGCTATTTCTCTCTCTCCTTCTTCCTCGCGCTGTCTCTCTCTCTTTCTCTCCCTCTCTTCCTCGTGCTGTCTCTGTCTCTCTCCGCGTTGTCTCTCTCTCTCAATCATGCTATCTCTCTCACTCTCTCTCTGCTTTGCGCTGTCTCTCTCTCCCCCTCACGCTGTCTCTCTCTCTCCCTCTCCCTCGCGCTGTCTCTCTCTCTCTCTCCCCTGCACTGTCTCTCTCTCACACTCTTTCACCCTCATACTGTCTCTCTCTCACACTCTCTGTCCCTCGCGCTGTCTCTCTGACTCTCTCACAATGTCCCACTCTCTAACTTCCTCGTGCTGTCTCTCTCTCTCTCTCTCCCTGCCTCCAGCTGTCTCTCTCTCTCTCTCCCTCGTGCTGTCTCTCTCTCTCCCTCGCGCTGTCTCTCTCTCTACTTGGTGCTGTCTCTCTCTCCAATGCGCTGTCTATCTCTGTGCCCTGCTCTGTCCCTCACTCTCCCTCATGCTGTCTCCCTCTATCCCTCTCCCTCGCTCTGACTCTCTCTCTATATCTCCCCCTCATGCTGTCTCTCTCTCTCTACCTTGCACTGTCTCTTTTTCTCTGTCCTTCCCTCGCGCTGTCTCTCTCACTCTCTCCCTCATTCTGTCTCTCTCTCTCCCTATCGTCCATGTCCTGTCTCTTTCCCTCGCGCTGTATCTCTCTCTCCCTCATGCTGTCTCTCTCTCTCTCTCTCTCTCACTCAAGCTGTCTCTCTCCCCCACATGCTGTCTCTCTATCTCCCTCACGCTATTTCTCTCTCTCACTCTCCCTTGCGCTGCCTCATTCTCTCCCTCCCTCCCCTGCACTCTCTCTCTCTCTCACACTCTCTCTCCCTAGTGCTCTCTCTCTCTCTCTCTCCCTCCCCCAGCTGTCTCTCTCTCTCTCTACCTCATGCTGTCTCTCTCTCTCCCTCATGCTGTCTCTCTCTCCCTCACAGTGTCCCTCTCTCTCGCCCGCACTGTCACTCTCTTTGCCTCATGCTGTCTCTGTCTCTCTCTCTCTCTCTCTCACACTGTCTCTCTCTCTCCCCCACGCTGTCTCCACCTCTCTCCCTCACGATGTCTCTCTCTCTCCCTCTCCCTCATGCTGACTCTCTCTCTCTCTCTCTCTCTCACCTTCATCCTGTTTCTCCCTCTCTCCCTCACACTGTCTCTTTCTCTCTCTCTGTTCCTCATGCTGTCTCTCTCTCTCTCTCCCTCGCGGTGTCTCTCTCTCTCCCTATCTTCTTCATGCTTTCTCTATCTCCCTCGCGCTGTCTGTCTCTACCCGCGCTGTCTCTCTCTCTCCCTCACTCTGTCTCTCTCTCTCTCTCTCTCTCTCTCCCTCACGCTGTCTCTCTCTCTCCCTCTCCCTCGTGCTGACTCTCTCTCTCATCTCGCCCTCAAGCTGTGTCTCTCTCTCTCTCTCCCTCACGTTGTCTATCTCACTCTCTCCCCCTCATGCTGTCTCTCTCCCTCACGCTGTCTCTTTCTCCCTCTCTCCCTCACGCTGTCTCTCTCTCACCCTCTCCCTCGTGCTGACTCGCTCTCTCTCTTCCCACCGTCTTGCTGTGTCTCTCTCTCTCTCCCTCACGTTGTCTCTCTCCCTCTCTCTCTCTCCCCCTCATGCTGTCTCTCCCCCTCACGCTTTCTCTCCCTCTCTCTCCCTCGCGCTGTCTCTCTCTCTCTCTGCCCCTCATGCTGTCACCCTCTCTCCCTCGCACTCTCTTTTTCTCTCTCCGTCCCTCATGCTGTCTCTCTATCTCTCTCCCTCACACTGTCTCTCTCTCTCTCCCTCTCTTCTTCATGTTGTCTCCCTCTCCCTTGCGCTGTCTCTCTCTCCCCCGCACTGTCTCTCTCTCTCTCCCTCATGCTGTCTCTCTCTCTCCCTCTCCCTCACGCTGACTCTCTCTCTCTCTCTCGCCCTCATGCTGTCTCTCTCTCTCTCTCCCTCACATTGTCTCTCTCTCTCTCTCTCTCCCTCACACTGTCTCTCTCTCTCTCCCTCACGCTATTTCTCTCTCTCCCTCGCACTGTCTCTCTCTCTCTCTCCCTCTCTTCCTCGTGCTGTATCTGTCTCTCTCGCGCTGTCTCTCTCTCTCAATCATGCTGTCTCTCTCACTCTCTCTCTGCCTTGCACTGTTTCTCTCTCCCCCTCACGCTGTGTCTCTCTCTCTCCCTCATGCTGTCTCTCTCTCTCCCTCTCCCTCGCGCTGTCTCTCTCTCTCTCTCCCCTGCACTGTCTCTCTCTCACACTCTTTCACCCTCGTACTGTCTCTCTCTCACACTCTGTCGCTTGCGCTGTCCCTCTTTCTCTCTCTCACAATGCCTCACTCTCTAACTTCCTCGTGTTGTCTCTCTCTCTCTATCTCCCTGCCTCCAGCTGTCTCTCTCTCTCTCTCTCCCTCGTGCTGTCTCTCTCTCTCCCTCGCGCTGTCTCTCTCTCTCTACTTGGTGCTGTCTCTCTCTCCCTTGCTCTGTCTATCTCTATGCCCTGCTCTATCTGTCTCTCTCCCTCACACTATCTCTCTCTCTCACTCAGCTGTCTCCCTCACTCTCCTTCACGCTGTCTCTCTCTATCCCTCTCCCTCGCTCTGACTCTCTCTCTATATCTCCCCCTCATGCTGTCTTTCTCTCTCTACCTCGTACTGTCTCTTTTTCTCTGACCTTCCCTCGCGCTGTCTCTCTCACTCTCTCCCTCATTCTGTCTCTCTCTCTCTCCCTATCGTCCATGTCCTGTCTCTTTCCCTCGCGCTGTATCTCTCTCTCCCTCATGCTGTCTCTCTCTCCCTCTCTCACCACGCTGTCTCTCTCTCTCCTCACTCTGTCTCTTTCTCTCTCTCCCTCACGCTGTCTCTCTCTCTCTCTCTCCCTCACATTGTCTCTCTCTCTCCCCCTCACACTGTCTCTCTCTCTCTCCCTCACGCTATTTCTCTCTCTCCCTCTTCCTCGCGCTGTCTCTCTCTCTTTCTCTCCCTCTCTTCCTCGTGCTGTCTCTGTCTCTCTCGCGCTGTCTCTCTCTCTCAATCATGCTGTCTCTCTCACTCTCTCTCTGCTTTGCGCTGTCTCTCTCTCCCCCTCACGCTGTGTCTCTGTCTCTCCCTCACGCTGTCTCTCTCTCTCCCTCTCCCTCGCGCTGTCTCTCTCTCTCTCTCCCCTGCACTGTTTATCTCTCACACTCTTTCACCCTCGTACTGTCTCTCTCTCACACTCTCTGTCCCTCGCGCTGTCTCTCTCTCTCTCTCTCACAATGTCCCACTCTCTAACTTCCTTGTGCTGTCTCTCTATCTCTCTCTCTCCCTGCCTCCAGCTGTGTCTCTCTCTCTCTCCCTCGTGCTGTCTCTCTCTCCCTCGCGCTGTCTCTCTCTCTACTTGGTGCTGTCTCTCTCTCCCTTGCGCTGTCTACCTCTTTGCCCTGCTCTGTCCCTCACTCTCCCTCACGCTGTCTCCCTCTATCCCTCTCCCTCGCTCTGACTCTCTCTCTATATCTCCCCCTCATGCTGTCTCTCTCTCTCTACCTCGCACTGTCTCTTTTTCTCTGTCCTTCCCTCGCGCTGTCTCTCTCACTCTCTCCCTCATTCTGTCTCTCTCTCTCTCCCTATTGTCCATGTCCTGTCTCTTTCCCTCGCGCTGTATCTCTCTCTCCCTCGTGCTGTCTCTCTCTCTCTCTCTCTCACTCAAGCTCTCTCTCTCCCCCACATGCTGTCTCTCCATCTCCCTCATGCTATTTCTCTCTCTCACACTCCCTTGCGCTGCCTCATTCTCTCTCTCCCTCCCCTGCACTCCCTCTCTCACACTCTCTCTCCCTAGTGCTCTCTCTCTCTCTCTCTCTCCCTCCCCCAGCTGTCTCTCTCTCTCTCTCCCTCATGCTGTCTACCTCTCTCCCTCACGCTGTCTCTCTCTCTCCCTCATGCTGTCTCTCTCTACCTCACGGTGTCCCTCTCTCTCGCCCGCACAGTCTCTCTCTCTGCCTCATGCTGTCTCTCTCTCTCTCTCTCTCTCCCTCGCACTGTCTCTCTCTCTTCCCCACGCTGTCTCCACCTCTCTCCCTCACGATGTCTCTCTCTCTCCCTCTCCCTCATGCTGACTCTCTCTCTCTCTCTCTCCCCTTCATGCTGTTTCTCCCTCTCTCCCTCACTGTCTCTGTCTCTCTCTCTGTTCCTCATGCTGTCTCTCTCTCTCTCTCTCTCTCTTTGTCTCTCCCCCTCATGCTGTCTCTCTCCCTCACGCTGTCTCTCTCTCTCTTTCTCCCCCTCATGCTTTCGCTCCCTCTCTCTCCCTTGCGCTGTCTCTTTCTCTCTCTGCCCCTCATGCTGTCACCCTCTCTCCATCGCACTGTCTCTTTTTCTCTCTCCGTCCCTCATGCTGTCTCTCTATCTCTCTCCCTCACACTGTCTCTCTCTCCCTCTCTTCCTCATGCTGTCTCCCTCTCCCTGGCGCAGTCTCTCTCTCGCCCGCGCTGTCCCTCTCTCTCTTCTCCCTCACACTGACTCTCTCTCTCTCTCTCGCCCTCACGCTGTCTCTCTCTCTCTCTCTCTCCCTCACATTGTCTCTCTCTCTCTCCCCCTCACACTGTCTCTCTCTCTCTCCCTCACGCTATTTCTCTCTCTCCCTCTCCCTCGCACTGTCTCTCTCTCTCTCTCTCTCTCTCTCTTCCTCGTGCTGTATCTGTCTCTCTCGCGCTGTCTCTCTCTCTCAATCATGCTGTCTCTCTCACTCTCTCTCTGCCTCGCGCTGTCTCTCTCTCCCCCTCACGCTGTGTCTCTCTCTCTCCCTCACGCTGTCTCTCTCTCTCCCTCTCCCTCGCGCTGTCTCTCTCTCTCTCTCCCCTGCACTGTCTCTCTCTCACACTCTTTCACCCTCGTACTGTCTCTCTCTCACACTCTGTCGCTTGCGCTGTCTCTCTTTCTCTCTCTCACAATGCCTCACTCTCTCACTTCCTCGTGCTGTCTCTCTCTCTGTCTCTCCCTGCCTCCAGCTGTCTCTCTCTCTCTCTCCCTCATGCTGTCTCTCTCTCTACTTGGTGCTGTCTCTCTCTCCCTTGCTCTGTCTATCCCTGTGCCCTGCCCTGTCTGTCTCTCTCCCTCACACTATCTCTCTCTCTCACTCGGCTGTCTCCCTCACTCTCCTTCACGCTGTCTCTCTCTATCCCTCTCCCTCGCTCTGACACTCTCTCTGTGCTGTCTTTCTCTCTCTACCTCACACTGTCTCTTTTTCTCTGTCCTTCCCTCGCGCTGTCTCTCACTCTCTCCCTCATTCTGTCTCTCTCTCTCTCTCCCTATCGTCCATGTCCTGTCTCTTTCTCTCGCGCTGTATCTCTCTCTCCCTCATGCTGTCTCTCTCTCTCTCTCTCACCGCGCTGTCTCTCTCTCTCCCTCAATCTGTCTCTCTCTCTCTCTCCCTCACGCTGTCTCTCTCTCTCCCTCTCCCTCGCGCTGACTCTCTCTCTCTCTTCTCGCCCTCGTGCTGTATCTCTCTCTCTCTCTCCCTCACGTTGTCTCTCTCTCTCCCCCTCATGCTGTCTCTCTCCCTCACGCTGTCTCTCTCTCTCCCTCACGCTGTCTCTCTCTCTCCCTCTCCCTCGCCCTGACTCTCTCTCTCTCTTCCCACCCTCATGCTGTGTCTCTCTCTCTGTCCCTCACGTTGCCTCTCTCTCTCTCTCCCCCTCATGCTTTCTCTCCCTCTCTCTGTCTCTCTCTCTCTCTCTCCCCGGCGCTGTCTTTCTCTCACACTCTCTCTCCCTCGAGCTGTCTATCTCTCTCTCTCTCTACCTCCCCCAGCTGTCACTCCCACCACTCTACTTCATGCTGTCTCTCTCACATGCTGTCTCTCTCTCTCCCCCGCGCTGTCTCGCTCTCTCCCTCATGCTTTCTCTCTCTCTCTCCCTCGTGCTGTCTCTCTCTCTCCCCCGCGCTGTCCCTCTCTCTCCCTCACGCTGGGTCTCTCTCTCTCTCCCCCTCATGCTGTCTCTCACTCTCTCTCCCTCGCGCTATTTTTCTCTCTCCGTCCCTTATGCTGTCTCTCTCTCTCTCTCCCTCATGCTGTCTCTCCCTCTCTCCCTCATGTCCTAATGCTGTCTCTCTCCCCCTCGTGCTGTCTCTCTCTCTCTCCCTCACGCTGTCTCTCCCTCTCTCCGTCATGTCCTAATGCTGTCTCTCTCCCCCTCGTGCTGTCTCTCTCTCTCCCTCGCGCTGTTTCTCTCTCTCCCTCACGCTGTCTCTCTCTCTCTCTCTCTCTCTCTCCCTTGCGCTGTCTCTCTCTCCTCCTCGCGCTGTCTCCCTCTCTCTCCCTCCAGCTGTCTGTCTCTCTCCCTGTCCCTCATGCTGTCTCTCTCTCTCTCTCTCTCTATCTCTCCCCCTCATGCACTCTCTCTATCTCTCCCTCGCACTGTATCTTTTTTCTCTCTCCGTCCCTCATGCTGTCTCTCTCTCTCTCCCTCTCTTCCTCCTGCTGTCTCTCTCCCTCGCACTGTCTCTCTCTCTCCGTCATGCTGTCTCTCTCTCTCTCTCTCTCTGCCTCACGCTGTCTCTCTCTCTCTCTCTCTCTCTCCCTTGCGCTGTCTCTCTCTCCTCCTTGCGCTGACTCCCTCTCTCTCCTTCACGCTGTCTCTCTCTCTCCCTCTCCCTCACGCTGTCTCTCTCTCTCTGTCTCTCTCTCTCTATCTCTGCCCCTCATGCACTCTCTCTCTCTCTCCCTCACACTGTATCTCTCTCTCTCTCCCTCTCTTCCTCGTGCTGTTTTACTCCCTTGCACTGTCTCTCTCTCTCCCCTCATGCTGTCTCTCGCTCCTCTCATGTTGTCTCTCTCTCTCTCCCTCACGCTGTCTCTCGATCTCCCTCTCCCTCATGCTGTCTGGCTCTCTCTCCCTGTCCCCTGTGCTGCCTCTCTCTCACACTCTCTCCCCCTCATGCTCTCTTTCTCTCTCTATCTCTCCCACATGTTTTCTCTCTCTCTACGTCATGCTATCTCTCTCTCTCTCTCTCTCTCTCCCCCACTCGCACTCTCTTTTTCTCTCTCCGTCCCTCATGCTGTCTCTCTCTCTCTCTCCCTCACGCTGTCTCTCTCTCTCTCCCTCTCTTCCTCATGCTGTATCTCTCCCTCGGGCTGTCTCTCCCTCGCGCTGTATCTCTCTCACCCTCATGCTGTCTCTCTCTCTCTCTCTCTCTCCCACGCTGTCTATCTCCCCCACCTGCTGTCTCTCTCCCTCTCCCTCACGCTGTCTCTCTCTCTCCCTCTCCCTCGCTCTGTCTCTCTCTCTCTCTCTCTCTCTCCCCTGAGCGGTCTCTCTCTCACACTCTCTCTCCCTCGTGCTGTCTCTCTCTCTCTCTCTCCCTCCCCCAGCTGTCTCTCTCTCTCTCCCTCGTGCTGTCTCTCTGTCTACTTCATGCTGTATCTCTCTCCCTTGCGCTGTCTCTCTCTCTCCATGCACTGTCTCTCTCTCTCACTAACACTCTCTGTCTCTCTCTCCCTCGCGCTGTCACTGTCTCTCACTCGTGCTGTCTCCCTCTCTCTCCCTCACGCTGCCTCTCTCTGTCTCCTCCTCCCTCACACTGACACTCTCTCTCTCCCTCCCTCCAGCATTCTCTCTCTCTTTCCCTTGTGCTGTCTAACTCTCTCCTCGTGCTGTCTAACTCTCTCCCCCACTCTGTCTGTCTCTCTCCCTCATGCTGTCTCTCTTTTTCTCTCCCTCGCGCTGTCTCTCTCTCTCACTCGTGCTGTCTCTCTTACGCTTTCTCTATCTATCCCTCTCCCTCGCTCTGACTCTCTCTCTCTCTCTCTCTCCCCCTCACGCTCTCTCTCTCTCTCCCTCGCACTGTCGCTTTTTCTCTCTCCGTCCCTCATGCTGTCTCTCTCTCTCTCTCCCTAATGCCGTCTCTCTCTCTCTCCCTCTCTTCCTCCTGCTGTCTCTCACCCTCATGCTGTTCTCTCTCTCCCTCATGCTGTCTCTCTCTCTCTCTCTCCCCTCCCACAGCTGTCTCTCTCTCTCTCTGTCCCTCATGCTGTCACCCTCTCTCCCTCGCACTGTCTCTTTTTCTCTCTCTGTCCCTCATGCTGTCTCTCTCTCTCTCCCTCACGCTGTCTCTCTCCCTCGTGCTGTATCTCTCTCTCCCTCATGCTGTCTCTCTCTCTAATTTGTGCTGTCTCTCTCTCCCTCACGGTATCTTTTTCTCTCCCTCACGCTGTCTCTCTCTCTCTCCCTCATGCTGTCTCTCTCTCTCCCTCTCCCTCGCGCTGACTCTCTCTCTCTCTCTTGCCCTCACGCTGTCTCTCTCTCTCTCTCTCTCTCTCCCTCACATTGTCTCTCTCTCTCTCCCCCTCACACTGTCTCTCTCTCTCTCCCTCATGCTATTTCTCTCTCTCCCTCTTCCTCGCGCTGTCTCTCTCTCTTTCTCTCCCTCTCTTGTTCATGCTGTCTCTGTCTCTCTCGCGCTGTCTCTCTCTCTCAATCATGCTGTCTCTCTCACTCTCTCTCTGCTTTGCGCTGTCTCTCTCTCCCCCTCACGCTGTGTCTCTGTCTCTCCCTCACGCTGTCTCTCTCTCACCCTCTCCCTCGCGCTGTCTCTCTCTCTCTCTCCCCAGCACTGTCTCTCTCTCACACTCTTTCACCCTCGTACTGTCTCTCTCTCACACTCTCTGTCCCTCGTGCTGTCTCTCTCTCTCTCTCTCTCACAATGTCCCATTCTCTAACTTCCTTGTGCTGTCTCTCTCTCTCTCTCTCCCTGCCTCCAGCTGTCTCTCTCTCTCTCTCGTGCTGTCTCTCTCTCTCCCTCGCGCTGTCTCTTTCTCTACTTGGTGCGTCTCTCTCTCCCTTGCGCTGTCTCTCTCTGTGCCCTGCTCTGTTCCTCACTCTCCCTCACGCTGTCTCCCTCTTTCCCTCTCCCTCGCTCTGACTCTCTCTCTATATCTCCCCCTCATGCTGGCTCTCTCTCTCTTCCTCGCATTGTCTCTTTTTCTCTGTCCTTCCCTCGCGCTGTCTCTCTCACTCTCTCACTCCCTCCCTCATTCTGTCTCTCTCTCTCTCCCTATCGTCCATGTCCTGTCTCTTTCCCTCGTGCTGTATCTCTCTCTCCCTCATGCTGTCTCTCTCTCTCTCTCTCACTCAAGCTGTCTCTCTCCCCCACATGCTGTCTCTCTATCTCCCTCACGCTATTTCTCTCTCTCAGTCTCCCTTGTGCTGCCTCATTCTCTCTCTCCCTCCCCTGCACTCTCTCTCTCTCACACTCTCTCTCCCTAGTGCTCTCTCTCTCTCTCTCTCCCTCCCCCAGCTGTCTCTCTCTCTCTCTCCCTCATGCTGTCTACCTCTCTCCCTCACGCTGTCTCTCTCTCTCCCTCATGCTGTCTCTCTCTCCCTCACGGTGTCCCTCTCTCTCGCCCGCACTGTCTCTCTCTCTGCCTCATGCTGTCTCTCTCTCTCTCTCTCGCCCTCGCACTGTCTCTCTCTCTCCCCCCACGCTGTCTCCACCTCTCTCCCTCACGATGTCTCTCTCTCTCCCTCTCCCTCATGCTGACTCTCTCTCTCTCTCTCCCCTTCATGCTGTTTCTCCCTCGCTCCCTCACACTGTCTCTTTTTCTCTCTCTGTTCCTCATGCTGTCTCTCTCTCTCTCCCTATCTTCTTCATGCTTTCTCTATTTCCCTCGCGCTTTCTATCTCTCCCCGCGCTGTCTCTCTCTCTCCCTCACTCTGTCTCTTTCTCTCTCTCTCTCCCTCACGCTGTCTCTCTCTCTCCCTCTCCCTCATGAAGACTCGCTCTCTCTCATCTCGCCCTCATGCTGTGTCTCTCTCTCTCTCCCTCACGTTGTCTATCTCTCTCTCTCCCCCTCATGCTGTCTCTCTCCCTCACGCTGTCTCTCTCTCCCTCTCTCCCTCACGCTGTCTCTCTCTCACCCTCTCCCTCGCGCTGACACTCTCTCTCTCTCTCCCTCTCACGCTTTCTCGACCTCTCTCTCCCTCGCGCTGTCTCTCTCTCGCTCTGCCCCTCATGCTGTCACCCTCTCTCCCTCGCACAGTCTCTTTTTCTCTCTCCGTCCCTCATGCTGTCTCTCTATCTCTCTCCCTCACACTGTCTCTCTCTATCCCTCTCCCTCGCTCTGACTCTCTCTCTATATCTCCCCCTCATGCTGTCTTTCTCTCTCTACCTCGCACTGTCTCTTTTTCTCTGTCCTTCCCTCGCGCTGACTCTCTCACTCTCTCCCTCATTCTGTCTCTCTCTCTCTCCCTATCGTCCAAGTCCTGTCTCTTTCCCTCGCGCTGTATCTCTCTCTCCCTCATGCTGTCTCTCTCTCTCTCTCTCTCTCTCACCGCGCTGTCTCTCTCTCTCCCTCACTCTGTCTCTCTCTCTCTCTCCCTCACGCTGTCTCTCTCTCTCCCTCTCCCTCACGCTGACTCTCTCTCTCTCTCTCCTCGCCCTCATGCTGTATCTCTCTCTCTCTCCCTCACGTTGTCTCTCTCTCTCTCTCCGCCTCATGCTGTCTCTCTCCCTCACGCTGTCTCTCTCTCTCTCCCTCACGCTGTCTCTCTCTCTCCCTCTCCCTCGCCCTGACTCTCTCTCTCTCTTCCCACCCTCATGCTGTGTCTCTGTCCCTCTCCCTCACTTTGTCTCTCTCTCTCTCTCCCCCTCATGCTGTCTCTCTCCCTCACGCTGTCTCTCTCTCTCTCTCCCCCTCATGCTTTGTCTCCCTCTCTCTCCCTCGCGCTGTCTCTCTCTCTCTCTCTCCCCGGCGCTGTCTTTCTCTCACACTCTCTCTCCCTCGAGCTGTCTATCTCTCTCTCTCTCTACCTCCCCCAGCTGTCACTCCCACCTCTCTGCCTCGCGCTGTCTCTCTCTCCACTTCATGCTGTCTCTCTCTCCCACACGCTGTCTTTCTCTCTCTCCCCCGCGCTGTCTCGCTCTCTCCCTCATGCTTTTTCTCTCTCTCTCTCTCGTGCTGTCTCTCTCTCTCTCCCGCGCTGTCTGCCTCTCTCACCCTCGCACTGTCTCTTTTTCTCTCTCCGTCCCTTATGCTGTCTCTCTCTCTCTCTCCCTCATGCTGTCTCTCCCTCTCTCCCTCATGTCCTAATGCTGTCCCTCTCCCCCTCGTGCTGTCTCTCTCTCTCTCCCCTCGCGCTGCCTCTCTCTCTCCCTCATGCTGTCTCTCTCTCTCTCTCTCCCTTGCGCTGTCTCTCTCTCCTCCTCGCGCTGTCTCCCTCTCTCTCCCTCAAGCTGCCTGTCTCTCTCCCTGTCCCTCATGCTGTCTCTCTCTCCCTCTCTCTCTATCTCTCCCCTTCATGCACTCTCTCTATCTCTCCCTCGCACTGTATCTTTTTCTCTCTCCGTCCCTCATGCTGTCTCTCTCTCTCCCTCTCTTCCTCCTGCTGTCTCTCTCCCTCGCACTGTCTCTCTCTCTCCCCTCATGCTGTCTCTCTCTCTCTCTCTCTCTCTCCCTCACACTGTCTCTCTCTCTCCCTCTCCCTCGTGCTGACTCTCTCTCTCTCATCTCGCCCTCATGCTGTGTCTCTCTCTCTCTCTCCCTCACGTTGTCTCTCTCTCTCTCTCCCCCTCATGCTGTCTCTCTCCCTCACGCTGTCTCTCTCTCCCTCTCTCCCTCCCGCTGTCTCTCTCTCACCCTCTCCCTCGCGCTGACTCTCTCTCTCTCTTCCCGCCGTCTTGCTGTGTCTCTCTCTCTCTCCCTCACGTTGTCTCTCTCTCTCTCTCCCCCTCATGCTGTCTCTCTCCCTCACGCTTTCTCTCTCTCACTCTCCCCCTCACGCTTTCTCTCTCTCTCTCTCCCCCTCACGCTTTCTCTCCCTCTCTCTCCCTCGCGCTGTCTCTCTCTCTCTGCCCCTCATGCTGTCACCCTCTCTCCCTCGCACTGTCTCTTTTTCTCTCTCTCTCTCTCATGCTGTCTCTCTCTCTCCCTCTCCCTCACACTGACTCTCTCTCTCTCTCTCGCCCTCACGCTGTCTCTCTCTCTCTCTCCCTCACATTGTCTCTCTCTCTCTCCCCCTCACACTGTCTCTCTCTCTCTCCCTCACGCTATTTCTCTCTCTCCCTCTCCCTCGCACTGTCTCTCTCTCTCTCCCTTGCGCTGTCTCTCTCTCCTCCTCGCGCTGTATCCCTCGCTCTCCCTCAAGCTGCCTGTCTCTCTCCCTGTCCCTCATGCTGTCTCTCTCTCTCTCTCTCTAACTCTCCCCCTCATGCACTCTCTCTTTCTCTCCCTCGCACTGTATCTTTTTCTCTCTCCGTCCGTCATGCTGTCTCTCTCTCTCTCTCCCTCTCTTCCTCCTGCTGTCTCTCTCCCTCGCACTGTCTCTCTCTCTCCCTCATGCTGTCTCTCTCTCTCTCTCTCTCCCTCACGCTGTCTCTCTCTCTCCCTCTCCCTCGTGCTTACTCTCTCTCTCTCATCTCGCCCTCATGCTGTGTCTCTCTCTCTCTCTCCCTCACGTTGTCTCTCTCTCTCTCTCCCCCTCATGCTGTCTCTCTCCCTCACGCTGTCTCTCTCTCCCTCTCTCCCTCATGCTGTCTCTCTCTCACCCTCTCCCTCGCGCTGACTCTCTCTCTCTCTTCCCACCGTCTTGCTGTGTCTCTCTCTCTCTCCCTCACGTTGTCTCTCTCTTTCTCTCTCTCTCCCCCTCATGCTGTCTCTCTCCCTCACGCTTTCTCTCTCTCTCTTCTCCCCCTCACGCTTTCTCTCCCTCTCTCTCCCTCGCGCTCTCTCTCTCTCTCTGCCCCTCATGCTGTCACCCTCTCTCCATCGCACTGTCTCTTTTTCTCTCTCTGTCCCTCATGCTGTCTCTCTATATCTCTCCCTCACGCTGTCTCTCTCTCTCTCCCTCTCTTCCTCATGCTGCCTCCCTCTCCCGTGCGCTGTCTCTCTCTCCCCCGCGCTGTCTCTCTCTCTCCCCTCACATTGTCTCTCTCTCTCTCCCCCTCACACTGTCTCTCTCTCTCTCTCCCTCACGCTATTTCTCTCTCTCCCTCTCCCTCGCACTGTCTCTCTCTCTCTCTCTCCCTCTTCCTCGTGCTGTATCTTTCTCTCTCGCGCTGTCTCTCTCACTCTCTCTCTGTCTCGCGCTGTCTCTCTCTCCCCCTCACGCTGTGTCTCTCTCTCCCTCACGCTGTCTCTCTCTCTCCCCTCTCCCTCGCGCTGTCTCTCTCTCTCTCCCCTGCACTGTCTCTCTCTCACACTCTTACAACATCGTACTGTCTCTCTCTTACACTCTGTCGCTTGCGCTGTCTCTCTTTCTCTCACAATGCCTCACTCTCTCACTTCCTCGTGCTGTCCTCTCTCTCTCCCCTCGCGCTGTCTCTCTCTCTAATTGGTGCTGTCTCTCTCGCCCTTGCTCTGTCTATCTCTGTGCCCTGCTTTGTCTGTCTCTCTCCCTCACACTATCTCTCTCTCACTGGGCTGTCTCCCTCACTCTCCTTCACGCTGTCTCTCTCTATCCCTCTCCCTCGCTCTGACTCTCTCTCTATATCTCCCCCTCATGCTGTCTTTCTCTCTCTACCTCGCACTGTCTCCTTTTCTCTGTCCTTCCCTCGCGCTGACTCTCTCACTCTCTCCTCATTCTGTCTCTCTCTCTCTCTCCCTATCGTTCAAGTCCTGTCTCTTTCCCTCGCGCTGTATCTCTCTCTCCCTCATGCTGTCTCTCTCACCGCGCTGTCTCTCTCTCTCCCTCATGCTGTCTCTCTCTCTCTCTCTCTCCCTCACGCTGTCTCTCTCTCTCCCTCTCCCTCGTGCTTACTCTCTCTCTCTCTCATCTCGCCCTCATGCTGTGTCTCTCTCTCTCTCTCCCTCACGTTGTCTCTCTCTCTCTCTCCCCCTCATGCTGTCTCTCTCCCTCACGCTGTCTCTCTCTCCCTCTCTCCCTCATGCTGTCTCTCTCTCACCCTCTCCCTCGCGCTGACTCTCTCTCTCTCTTCCCACCGTCTTGCTGTGTCTCTCTCTCTCTCCCTCACGTTGTCTCTCTCTTTCTCTCTCTCTCCCCCTCATGCTGTCTCTCTCCCTCACGCTTTCTCTCTCTCTCTTCTCCCCCTCACGCTTTCTCTCCCTCTCTCTCCCTCGCGCTCTCTCTCTCTCTCTCTCTGCCCCTCATGCTGTCACCCTCTCTCCATCGCACTGTCTCTTTTTCTCTCTCTGTCCCTCATGCTGTCTCTCTATATCTCTCCCTCACGCTGTCTCTCTCTCTCTCCCTCTCTTCCTCATGCTGCCTCCCTCTCCCGTGCGCTGTCCTCTCTCTCCCCCGCGCTGTCTCTCTCTCTCCCTCACATTGTCTCTCTCTCTCTCCCCCCTCACACTGTCTCTCTCTCTCTCTCCCTCACGCTATTTCTCTCTCTCCCTCTCCCTCGCACTGTCTCTCTCTCTCTCTCTCCCTCTCTTCCTCGTGCTGTATCTGTCTCTCTCGCGCTGTCTCTCTCACTCTCTCTCTGTCTCGCGCTGTCTCTCTCTCCCCCTCACGCTGTGTCTCTCTCTCCCTCACGCTGTCTCTCTCTCTCCCTCTCCCTCGCGCTGTCTCTCTCTCTCTCCCCTGCACTGTCTCTCTCTCACACTCTTACACCCTCGTACTGTCTCTCTCTTACACTCTGTCGCTTGCGCTGTCTCTCTTTCTCTCACAATGCCTCACTCTTTCACTTCCTCGTGCTGTCTCTCTCTCTCCCTCGCGCTGTCTCTCTCTCTAATTGGTGCTGTCTCTCTCGCCCTTGCTCTGTCTATCTCTGTGCCCTGCTTTGTCTGTCTCTCTCCCTCACACTATCTCTCTCTCTCACTGGGCTGTCTCCCTCACTCTCCTTCACGCTGTCTCTCTCTATCCCTCTCCCTCGCTCTGACTCTCTCTCTATATCTCCCCCTCATGCTGTCTTTCTCTCTCTACCTCGCACTGTCTCCTTTTCTCTGTCCTTCCCTCGCGCTGACTCTCTCACTCTCTCCCTCATTCTGTCTCTCTCTCTCTCCCTATCGTCCAAGTCCTGTCTCTTTCCCTCGCGCTGTATCTCTCTCTCCCTCATGCTGTCTCTCTCACCGCGCTGTCTCTCTCTCTCCCTCACTCTGTGTCTCTCTCTCTCTCCCTCTCGCTGACTCTCTCTCTCTCTTCTCGCCCTCATGCTGTATCTCTCTCTCTCTCCCTCACGTTGTCTCTCTCTCTCTCTCCCCCTCATGCTGTCTCTCTCCCTCATGCTGTCTCTCTCTCTCTCCCTCACGCTGACTCTCTCTCTCCCTCTCCCTCGCCCTGACTCTCTCTCTCTCTTCCCTCCCTCACATTGTCTCTCTGTCTCTCTCCCTCACATTGTCTCTCTCTCTCTCTCCCCCCTCATGCTGTCTCTCTCCCTCACGCTGTCTCTCTCTCTCTCTCCCTCATGCTTTGTCTCCTTCTCTCTCCCTCGCGCTGTCTCTCTCTCTCTCTCTCCCCGGCGCTGTCTTTCTCTCACACTCTCTCTCCCTCGAGCTGTCTATCTCTCTCTCTCTCTACCTCCCCCAGCTGTCACTCCCCACCTCTCTGCCTCGCGCTGTCTTTCTCTCTACTTCATGCTGTCTCTCTCTCCCACACGCTGTCTCTCTCTCTCCCCGCACTGTCTCGCTCTCTCCCTCATGCTTTGTCTCTCTCTCTCCCTCGTGCTGTCTCTCTCTCTCCCCCGCGCTGTCTCCCTCTCTCTCCCTCACGCTGGGTCTCTCTCTCTCTCCCCCTCATGCTGTCTCTCACTCTCTCACCCTCGCACTGTCTCTTTTTCTCTCTCCGTCCCTTATGCTGTCTCTCTCTCTCTCTCCCTCATGCTGTCTCTCCCTCTCTCCCTCATGTCCTAATGCTGTCTCTCTCCCCCTCGTGCTGTCTCTCTCTCTTTCCCTCGTGCTGCCTCTCTCTCTCCCTCACGCTGTCTCTCTCTCTCTCTCTCCCTTGCGCTGTCTCTCTCTCCTCCTCACGCTGTCTCCCTCTCTCTCCCTCAAGCTGCCTGTCCTCTCTCCCTGTCCCTCATGCTCTCTCTCTCTCTCTCTCGCTCCTCTCTCTCTATCTCTCCCCCTCATGCACTCTCTCTATCTCTTCCTCGCACTGTATCTTTTTCTCTCTCCGTCCGTCATGCTGTCTCTCTCTCTCTCCCTCTCTCCCTCATGCTGTCTCTCTCTCTCTCTCTCTCCCTCACGCTGTCTCTCTCTCTCCCTCTCCCTCGTGCTGACTCTCTCTCTCTCATCTCGCCCTCATGCTGTATCTCTCTCTCTCTCCCTCACGTTGTCTCTCTCTCTCTCTCCCCCTCATGCTGTCTCTCTCCCTCACGCTGTCTCTCTCTCTCTCCCTCACGCTGACTCTCTCTCTCCCCTCTCCCTCGCCCTGACTCTCTCTCTCTCTTCCCTCCCTCACATTGTCTCTCTGTCTCTCTCCCTCACATTGTCTCTCTCTCTCTCTCCCCCTCATGCTGTCTCTCTCCCTCACGCTGTCCTCTCTCTCTCTCCCCTCATGCTTTGTCTCCCTCTCTCTCCCTCATGCTGTCTCTCTCTCTCTCTCTCTCCCTCACGCTGTCTCTCTCTCTCCCTCTCCCTCGTGCTTACTCTCTCTCTCTCTCATCTCGCCCTCATGCTGTGTCTCTCTCTCTCTCTCCCTCACGTTGTCTCTCTCTCTCTCTCCCCCCTCATGCTGTCTCTCTCCCTCACGCTGTCTCTCTCTCCCTCTCTCCCTCATGCTGTCTCTCTCTCACCCTCTCCCTCGCGCTGACTCTCTCTCTCTCTCTCTTCCCACCGTCTTGCTGTGTCTCTCTCTCTCTCACGTTGTCTCTCTCTTTCTCCCTCTCTCCCCCTCATGCTGTCTCTCTCCCTCACGCTTTCTCTCTCTCTCTTCTCCCCCTCACGCTTTCTCTCCCTCTCTCTCCCTCGCGCTGTCTCTCTCTCTCTCTGCCCCTCATGCTGTCACCCTCTCTCCATCGCACTGTCTCTTTTTCTCTCTCTGTCCCTCATGCTGTCTCTCTATATCTCTCCCTCACGCTGTCTCTCTCTCTCTCCCTCTCTTCCTCATGCTGTCTCCCTCTCCCGTGCGCTGTCTCTCTCTCCCCCGCGCTGTCTCTCTCTCCCTCATGCTGTCTCTCTCTCTCCCTCTCTCTCACGCTGACTCTCTCTGTCTCTCTCGCCCTCATGCTGTCTCTCTCTCTCTCTCTCCCTCACATTGTCTCTCGCTCTCCCCCTCACACTTTCTCTCTCTCTCTCCCTCACGCTATTTCTCTCTCTCCCTCTCCCTCGCACTGTCTCTCTCTCTCTCTCTCCCTCTCTTCCTCGTGCTGTATCTGTCTCTCTCGCGCTGTCTCTCTCTCTCAATCATGCTGTCTCTCTCACTCTCTCTCTGCCTCGCGCTGTCTCTCTCTCCCCCTCACTCTGTGTCTCTCTCTCTCCCTCACGCTGTCTCTCTCTCTCCCTCTCCTTCGCGCTGTCTCTCTCTCTCTCTCCCCTGCACTGTCTCTCTCTCACACTCTTTCACCCTCGTACTGTCTCTCTCTCACACTCTGTCGCTTGCGCTGTCTCTCTTTCTCTCTATCACAATGCCTCACTCTCTCACTTCCTCGTGCTGTCTCTCTCTCTCTCTCCCTGCCTCCAGCTGTCTCTCTCTCTCTCTGTCCCTCGTGCTGTCTCTCTCTCTCCCTCGCACTGTCTCTCTCTCTCTACTTGGTGCTGTCTCTCTCTCCCTTGCTCAGTCTATCTCTGTGCCCTGCTCTATCTGTCTCTCTCCCTCGCACTATCTCTCTCTCTCACTCGGCTGTCTCCCTCACTCTCCTTCACGCTGTCTCTCTCTATCCCTCTCCCTCGCTCTGACTCTCTCTCTATATCACCCCCTCGTGCTGCCTTTGTCTCTCTACCTCGCACTGTCTCCTTTTCACTGTCCTTCCCTCGCGCTGACTCTCTCACTCTCTCCCTCAATCTGTCTCTCTCTCTCTCCCTATCGTCCATGTCCTGTCTCTTTCCCTCGCGCTGTATCTCTCTCCCCCTCATGCTGTCTCTCTCCCTCACGCTGTCTCTCTCTCCCTCTCTCCCTCACGCTGTCTCTCTCTCACCCTCTCCCTCGCGCTGACTCTCTCTCTCTCTTCCCACCGTCTTGCTGTGTCTCTCTCTCTCTCCCTCACGTTCTCTCTCTCTCTCTCTCCCCCTCTTGCTGTGCCTCTCCCTCACGCTTTCTCTCTCTCACTCTCCCCCTCACGCTTTCTCTCTCTCTCCCCCTCACGCTTTCACTCCCTCTCTCTCCCTCGCGCTGTCTCTCTCTCTGCCCCTCATGCTGTCTCTCTATCTCTCTCCCTCACGCTGTCTCTCTCTCTCTCCCTCTCTTCCTCATGCTGCCTCCCTCTCCCGTGCTCTGTCTCTCTCTCCCCCGCGCTGTCTCTCTCTCTCTGTCATGCTGTCTCTCTCTCTCCCTCTCCCTCACGCTGACTCTCTCTCTCTCTCTCACCCTCACGCTGTCTCTCTCTCTCTCTCCCTCACATTGTCTCTCTCTCTCCCCCTCACACTGTCTCTCTCTCTCTCTCCCTCACACTATTTCTCTCTCTCCCTCTCCCTCGCACTGTCCTCTCTCTCTCTCTCTCTCCCTCTCTTCCTCGTGCTGTATCTGTCTCTCTCGCGCTGTCTCTCTCACTCTCTCTCTGCCTCGCGCTGTCTCTCTCTCCCCCTCACGCTGTGTCTCTCTCTCCCTCACGCTGTCTCTCTCTCTCCCTCTCCCTCGCACTGTCTCTCTCTCTCTCCCCTGCACTGTCTCTCTCTCACACTCTTACACCCTCGTACTGTCTCTCTCTCACACTCTGTCGCTTGCGCTGTCTCTCTTTCTCTCACAATGCCTCACTCTCTCACTTCCTCGTGCTGTCTCTCTCTCTCCCTCGCGCTGTCTCTCTCTCTAATTGGTGCTGTCTCTCTCGCCCTTGCTCTGTCTATCTCTGTGCCCTGCTTTGTCTGTCTCTCTCCCTCACACTATCTCTCTCTCTCACTGGGCTGTCATCCTCACTCTCCTTCACGCTGTCTCTCTCTATCCCTCTCCCTCACTCTGACTCTCTCTCTATATCTCCCCCTCATGCTGTCTTTCTCTCTCTACCTCGCACTGTCTCCTTTTCTCTGTCCTTCCCTCGCGCTGTCTCTCTCACTCTCTCCCTCATTCTGTCTCTCTCTCTCTCCCTATCGTCCAAGTCCTGTCTCTTTCCCTCGCGCTGTATCTCTCTCTCCCTCATGCTGTCTCTCTCTCTCTCTCTCACCGCGCTGTCTCTCTCTCTCCTTCACTCTGTGTCTCTCTCTCTCTCCCTCACGTTGTCTCTCTCTCTCTCTCCCCCTCATACTGTCTCTCTCCCTCACGCTGTCTCTCTCTCTCTCCCTCACGCTGACTCTCTCTCTCCCTCTCCCTCGCCCTGACTCTCTCTCTCTCTTCCCTCCCTCACATTGTCTCTCTGTCTCTCTCCCTCACATTGTCTCTCTCTCTCTCTCCCCCTCATGCTGTCTCTCTCCCTCACGCTGTCTCTCTCTCTCTCCCTCATGCTTTGTCTCCCTCTCTCTCCCTCGCGCTGTCTCTCTCTCTCTCTCCCCGGCGCTGTCTTTCTCCCACACTCTCTCTCCCTCGAGCTGTCTATCTCTCTCTCTCTCTACCTCCCCCAGCTGTCACTCCCACCTCTCTGCCTCGCGCTGTCTCTCTCTCTACTTCATGCTGTCTCTCTCTCCCACACGCTGTCTCTCTCTCTCCCCGCGCTGTCTCGCTCTCTCCCTCATGCTTTGTCTCTCTCTCTCCCTCGTGCTGTCTCTCTCTCTCCCCCGCGCTGTCTCCCTCTCTCTCCCTCACGCTGGGTCTCTCTCTCTCCCCCTCATGCTGTCTCTCACTCTCTCACCCTCGCGCTGTCTCTTTTTCTCTCTCCGTCCCTTATGCTGTCTCTCTCTCTCTCTCCCTCATGCTGTCTCTCCCTCTCTCCCTCATGTCCTAATGCTGTCTCTCTCCCCCTCGTGCTGTCTCTCTCTCTTTCCCTCGTGCTGCCTCTCTCTCTCCCTCACGCTGTCTCTCTCTCTCTCTCTCCCTTGCGCTGTCTCTCTCTCCTCCTCACGCTGTCTCCCTCTCTCTCCCTCAAGCTGCCTGTCTCTCTCCCTGTCCCTCATGCTCTCTCTCTCTCTCTCTCGCTCTCTCTCTCTATCTCTCCCCCTCATGCACTCTCTCTATCTCTCCCTCGCACTGTATCTTTTTCTCTCTCCGTCCGTCATGCTGTCTCTCTCTCTCTCCCTCTCTCCCTCATGCTGTCTCTCTCTCTCTCTCTCCCTCACGCTGTCTCTCTCTCTCCCTCTCCCTCGTGCTGACTCTCTCTCTCTCATCTCGCCCTCATGTTGTGTCTCTCTCTCCCTCACGTTGTCTCTCTCTCTCTCTCCCCCTCATGCTGTCTCTCTCCCTCACGCTGTCTCTCTCTCCCTCTCTCCCTCATGCTGTCTCTCTCTCACCCTCTCCCTCGCGCTGACTCTCTCTCTCTCTTCCCACCGTCTTGCTGTGTCTCTCTCTCTCTCCCTCACATTGTCTCTCTCTCTCTCTCTCTCCCCCTCATGCTGTCTCTCTCCCTCACGCTTTCTCTCTCTCTCTTCTCCCCCTCACGCTTTCTCTCCCTCTCTCTCCCTCGCGCTGTCTCTCTCTCTCTCTGCCCCTCATGCTGTCACCCCCCTCTCCGTCGCACTGTCTCTTTTTCTCTCTCTGTCCCTCATGCTGTCTCTCTATATCTCTCCCTCACGCTGTCTCTCTCTCTCTCCCTCTCTCCCTCATGCTGTCTCCCTCTCCCGTGCGCTGTCTCTCTCTCTCCCCCGCGCTCTCTCTCTCTCTCCCTCATGCTGTCTCTCTCTCTCCCTCTCCCTCACGCTGACTCTCTCTCTCTCTCTTGCCCTCACGCTGTCTCTCTCTCTCTCTCTCTCCCTCACATTTTCTCTCGCTCTCCCCCTCACACTGTCTCTCTCTCTCTCCCACACGTTATTTCTCTCTCTCCCTCTCCCTCGCACTGTCTCTCTCTCTCTCTCTCTCCCTCTCTTCCTCGTGCTGTATCTGTCTCTCTCGCGCTGTCTCTCTCTCTCAATCATGCTGTCTCTCTCACTCTCTCTCTGCCTCGCGCTGTCTCTCTCTCCCCCTCATGCTATGTCTCTCTCTCTCCCTCACGCTGTCTCTCTCTCTCCCTCTCCTTCGCGCTGTCTCTCTCTCTCTCTCCCCTGCACTGTCTCTCTCTCACACTCTTTCACCCTCGTACTGTCTCTCTCTCACACTCTGTCGCTTGCACTGTCTCTCTTTCTCTCTATCACAATGCCTCACTCTCTCACTTCCTCGTGCTGTCTCTCTCTCTCTCTCTCCCTGCCTCCAGCTGTCTCTCTCTCTCTCTCCCTCGTGCTGTCTCTCTCTCTCCCTCGCGCTGTCTCTCTCTCTACTTGGTGCTGTCTCTCTCTCCCTTGCTCTGTCTATCTCTGTGCCCTGCTCTATCTGTCTCTCTCCCTCGCACTATCTCTCTCTCTCACTCGGCTGTCTCCCTCACTCTCCTTCACGCTGTCTCTCTCTATCCCTCTCCCTCGCTCTGACTCTCTCTCTATATCACCCCCTCGTGCTGTCTTTGTCTCTCTACCTCGCACTGTCTCCTTTTCTCTGTCCTTCCCTCGCGCTGACTCTCTCACTCTCTCCCTCATTCTGTCTCTCTCTCTCTCCCTATCGTCCAAGTCCTGTCTCTTTCCCTCGCGCTGTATCTCTCTCTCCCTCATGCTGTCTCTCTCTCTCTCTCTCACCGCGCTGTCTCTCTCTCTCCCCCTCTCGCTGACTCTCTCTCTCTCTTCTCGCCCTCATGCTGTATCTCTCTCTCTCTCCCTCACGTTGTCTCTCTCTCTCTCTCCCCCTCATGCTGTCTCTCTCCCTCATGCTGTCTCTCTCTCTCTCCCTCACGCTGACTCTCTCTCTCCCTCTCCCTCGCCCTGACTCTCTCTCTCTCATCCCTCCCTCACATTGTCTCTCTGTCTCTCTCCCTCACATTGTCTCTCTCTCTCTCTCCCCCTCATGCTGTCTCTCTCCCTCACGCTGTCTCTCTCTCTCTCTCCCTCATGCTTTGTCTCCTTCTCTCTCCCTCGTGCTGTCTCTCTCTCTCTCTCTCCCCGGCGCTGTCTTTCTCTCACACTCTCTCTCCCTCGAGCTGTCTATCTCTCTCTCTCTCTACCTCCCCCAGCTGTCACTCCCACCTCTCTGCCTCGCGCTGTCTCTCTCTCTACTTCATGCTGTCTCTCTCTCCCACACGCTGTCTCTCTCTCTCCCCGCGCTGTCTCGCTCTCTCCCTCATGCTTTGTCTCTCTCTCTCCCTCGTGCTGCCTCTCTCTCTCCCTCACGCTGTCTCTCTCTCTCTCTCTCCCTTGCGCTGTCTCTCTCTCCTCCTCACGCTGTCTCCCTCTCTCTCCCTCAAGCTGCCTGTCTCTCTCCCTGTCCCTCATGCTCTCTCTCTCTCTCTCTCGCTCTCTCTCTCTATCTCTCCCCCTCATGCACTCTCTCTATCTCTCCCTCGCACTGTATCTTTTTCTCTCTCCGTCCGTCATGCTGTCTCTCTCTCTCTCCCTCTCTCCCTCATGCTGTCTCTCTCTCTCTCTCTCTCCCTCACGCTGTCTCTCTCTCTCCCTCTCCCTCGTGCTGACTCTCTCTCTCTCATCTCGCCCTCATGTTGTGTCTCTCTCTCCCTCACGTTGTCTCTCTCTCTCTCTCCCCCTCATGCTGTCTCTCTCCCTCACGCTGTCTCTCTCTCCCTCTCTCCCTCATGCTGTCTCTCTCTCACCCTCTCCCTCGCGCTGACTCTCTCTCTCTCTTCCCACCGTCTTGCTGTGTCTCTCTCTCTCTCCCTCACGTTGTCTCTCTCTCTCTCTCTCTCTCCCCCTCATGCTGTCTCTCTCCCTCACGCTTTCTCTCTCTCTCTTCTCCCCCTCACGCTTTCTCTCCCTCTCTCTCTCCCTCGCGCTGTCTCTCTCTCTCTCTGCCCCTCATGCTGTCACCCCCCTCTCCGTCGCACTGTCTCTTTTTCTCTCTCTGTCCCTCATGCTGTCTCTCTATATCTCTCCCTCACGCTGTCTCTCTCTCTCTCCCTCTCTCCCTCATGCTGTCTCCCTCTCCCGTGCGCTGTCTCTCTCTCTCCCCCGCGCTCTCTCTCTCTCTCCCTCATGCTGTCTCTCTCTCTCCCTCTCCCTCACGCTGACTCTCTCTCTCTCTCTTGCCCTCACGCTGTCTCTCTCTCTCTCTCTCTCCCTCACATTTTCTCTCGCTCTCCCCCCTCACACTGTCTCTCTCTCTCTCCCACACGTTATTTCTCTCTCTCCCTCTCCCTCGCACTGTCTCTCTCTCTCTCTCTCCCTCTCTTCCTCGTGCTGTATCTGTCTCTCTCGCGCTGTCTCTCTCTCTCAATCATGCTGTCTCTCTCACTCTCTCTCTGCCTCGCGCTGTCTCTCTCTCCCCCTCATGCTATGTCTCTCTCTCTCCCTCACGCTGTCTCTCTCTCTCCCTCTCCTTCGCGCTGTCTCTCTCTCTCTCTCCCCTGCACTGTCTCTCTCTCACACTCTTTCACCCTCGTACTGTCTCTCTCTCACACTCTGTCGCTTGCACTGTCTCTCTTTCTCTCTATCACAATGCCTCACTCTCTCACTTCCTCGTGCTGTCTCTCTCTCTCTCTCTCCCTGCCTCCAGCTGTCTCTCTCTCTCTCTCCCTTGTGCTGTCTCTCTCTCTCCCTCGCGCTGTCTCTCTCTCTACTTGGTGCTGTCTCTCTCTCCCTTGCTCTGTCTATCTCTGTGCCCTGCTCTATCTGTCTCTCTCCCTCGCACTATCTCTCTCTCTCACTCGGCTGTCTCCCTCACTCTCCTTCACGCTGTCTCTCTCTATCCCTCTCCCTCGCTCTGACTCTCTCTCTATATCACCCCCTCGTGCTGTCTTTGTCTCTCTACCTCGCACTGTCTCCTTTTCTCTGTCCTTCCCTCGCGCTGACTCTCTCACTCTCTCCCTCATTCTGTCTCTCTCTCTCTCCCTATCGTCCAAGTCCTGTCTCTTTCCCTCGCGCTGTATCTCTCTCTCCCTCATGCTGTCTCTCTCTCTCTCTCTCACCGCGCTGTCTCTCTCTCTCCCTCACTCTGTGTCTCTCTCTCTCTCCCTCTCGCTGACTCTCTCTCTCTCTTCTCGCCCTCATGCTGTATCTCTCTCTCTCTCCCTCACGTTGTCTCTCTCTCTCTCTCCCCCTCATGCTGTCTCTCTCCCTCATGCTGTCTCTCTCTCTCTCCCTCACGCTGACTCTCTCTCTCCCTCTCCCTCGCCCTGACTCTCTCTCTCTCATCCCTCCCTCACATTGTCTCTCTGTCTCTCTCCCTCACATTGTCTCTCTCTCTCTCTCCCCCTCATGCTGTCTCTCTCCCTCACGCTGTCTCTCTCTCTCTCTCCCTCATGATTTGTCTCCTTCTCTCTCCCTCGCGCTGTCTCTCTCTCTCTCTCTCCCCGGCGCTGTCTTTCTCTCACACTCTCTCTCCCTCGAGCTGTCTATCTCTCTCTCTCTCTACCTCCCCCAGCTGTCACTCCCACCTCTCTGCCTCGCGCTGTCTCTCTCTCTACTTCATGCTGTCTCTCTCTCCCACACGCTGTCTCTCTCTCTCCCCGCGCTGTCTCGCTCTCTCCCTCATGCTTTGTCTCTCTCTCTCCCTCGTGCTGTCTCTCTCTCTCCCCCGCGCTCTCTCCCTCTCTCTCCCTCACGCTGGGTCTCTCACTCTCTCCCCCTCATGCTGTCTCTCACTCTCTCACCCTCGCGCTGTCTCTTTTTCTCTCTCCGTCCCTTATGCTGTCTCTCTCTCTCTCTCCCTCATGCTGTCTCTCCCTCTCTCCCTCATGTCCTAATGCTGTCTCTCTCCCCCTCGTGCTGTCTCTCTCTCTTTCCCTCGTGCTGCCTCTCTCTCTCCCTCACGCTGTCTCTCTCTCTCTCTCTCCCTTGTGCTGTCTCTCTCTCCTCCTCACGCTGTCTCCCTCTCTCTCCCTCAAGCTGCCTGTCTCTCCCCCTGTCCCTCATGCTCTCTCTCTCTCTCTCTCGCTCCTCTCTCTCTATCTCTCCCCCTCATGCACTCTCTCTATCTCTCCCTCGCACTGTATCTTTTTCTCTCTCCGTCCGTCATGCTGTCTCTCTCTCTCTCCCTCTCTCCCTCATGCTGTCTCTCTCTCTCTCTCTCTCCCTCACGCTGTCTCTCTCTCTCCCTCTCCCTCGTGCTGACTCTCTCTCTCTCATCTCGCCCTCATGCTGTATCTCTCTCTCTCTCCCTCACGTTGTCTCTCTCTCTCTCTCCCCCTCATGCTGTCTCTCTCCCTCACGCTGTCTCTCTCTCTCTCCCTCACGCTGACTCTCTCTCTCCCTCTCCCTCGCCCTGACTCTCTCTCTCTCTTCCCTCCCTCACATTGTCTCTCTGTCTCTCTCCCTCACATTGTCTCTCTCTCTCTCTCCCCCTCATGCTGTCTCTCTCCCTCACGCTGTCTCTCTCTCTCTCCCTCATGCTTTGTCTCCCTCTCTCTCCCTCATGCTGTCTCTCTCTCTCTCTCTCTCCCTCACGCTGTCTCTCTCTCTCCCTCTCCCTCGTGCTTACTCTCTCTCTCTCTCATCTCGCCCTCATGCTGTGTCTCTCTCTCTCTCTCCCTCACGTTGTCTCTCTCTCTCTCTCCCCCTCATGCTGTCTCTCTCCCTCACGCTGTCTCTCTCTCCCTCTCTCCCTCATGCTGTCTCTCTCTCACCCTCTCCCTCGCGCTGACTCTCTCTCTCTCTCTCTTCCCACCGTCTTGCTGTGTCTCTCTCTCTCTCCCTCACGTTGTCTCTCTCTTTCTCTCTCTCTCCCCCTCATGCTGTCTCTCTCCCTCACGCTTTCTCTCTCTCTCTTCTCCCCCTCATGCTTTCTCTCCCTCTCTCTCCCTCGCGCTCTCTCTCTCTCTCTCTGCCCCTCATGCTGTCACCCTCTCTCCATCGCACTGTCTCTTTTTCTCTCTCTGTCCCTCATGCTGTCTCTCTATATCTCTCCCTCACGCTGTCTCTCTATATCTCTCCCTCTCTTCCTCATGCTGTCTCCCTCTCCCGTGCGCTGTCTCTCTCTCCCCCGCGCTGTCTCTCTCTCCCTCATGCTGTCTCTCTCTCTCCCTCTCTCTCACGCTGACTCTCTCTGTCTCTCTCGCCCTCATGCTGTCTCTCTCTCTCTCTCTCCCTCACATTGTCTCTCGCTCTCCCCCTCACACTTTCTCTCTCTCTCTCCCTCACGCTATTTCTCTCTCTCCCTCTCCCTCGCACTGTCTCTCTCTCTCTCTCTCTCCCTCTCTTCCTCGTGCTGTATCTGTCTCTCTCGCGCTGTCTCTCTCTCTCAATCATGCTGTCTCTCTCACTCTCTCTCTGCCTCGCGCTGTCTCTCTCTCCCCCTCACTCTGTGTCTCTCTCTCTCCCTCACGCTGTCTCTCTCTCTCCCTCTCCTTCGCGCTGTCTCTCTCTCTCTCTCCCCTGCACTGTCTCTCTCTCACACTCTTTCACCCTCGTACTGTCTCTCTCTCACACTCTGTCGCTTGCGCTGTCTCTCTTTCTCTCTATCACAATGCCTCACTCTCTCACTTCCTCGTGCTGTCTCTCTCTCTCTCTCCCTGCCTCCAGCTGTCTCTCTCTCTCTCTGTCCCTCGTGCTGTCTCTCTCTCTCCCTCGCACTGTCTCTCTCTCTACTTGGTGCTGTCTCTCTCTCCCTTGCTCAGTCTATCTCTGTGCCCTGCTTTGTCTGTCTCTCTCCCTCACACTATCTCTCTCTCTCACTCGGCTGTCTCCCTCACTCTCCTTCACGCTGTCTCTCTCTATCCCTCTCCCTCGCTCTGACTCTCTCTCTCTATATCACCCCCTCGTGCTGCCTTTGTCTCTCTACCTCGCACTGTCTCCTTTTCTCTGTCCTTCCCTCGCGCTGACTCTCTCACTCTCTCCCTCAATCTGTCTCTCTCTCTCTCCCTATCGTCCATGTCCTGTCTCTTTCCCTCGCGCAGTATCTCTCTCCCCCTCATGCTGTCTCTTTCCCTCACGCTGTCTCTCTCTCCCTCTCTCCCTCACGCTGTCTCTCTCACACCCTCTCCCTCGCGCTGACTCTCTCTCTCTCTTCCCACCGTCTTGCTGTGTCTCTCTCTCTCTCCCTCACGTTCTCTCTCTCTCTCTCTCCCCCTCTTGCTGTGCCTCTCCCTCACGCTTTCTCTCTCTCACTCTCCCCCTCACGCTTTCTCTCTCTCTCCCCCTCACGCTTTCACTCCCTCTCTCTCCCTCGCGCTGTCTCTCTCTCTGCCCCTCATGCTGTCTCTCTATCTCTCTCCCTCACGCTGTCTCTCTCTCTCTCCCTCTCTTCCTCATGCTGCCTCCCTCTCCCGTGCGCTGTCTCTCTCTCCCCCGCGCTGTCTCTCTCTCTCTGTCATGCTGTCTCTCTCTCTCCCTCTCCCTCACGCTGACTCTCTCTCTCTCTCTCACCCTCACGCTGTCTCTCTCTCTCTCTCCCTCACATTGTCTCTCTCTCTCCCCCTCACACTGTCTCTCTCTCTCTCTCCCTCACACTATTTCTCTCTCTCCCTCTCCCTCGCACTGTCTCTCTCTCTCTCTCTCCCTCTCTTCCTCGTGCTGTATCTGTCTCTCTCGCGCTGTCTCTCTCACTCTCTCTCTGCCTCGCGCTGTCTCTCTCTCCCCCTCACGCTGTGTCTCTCTCTCCCTCACGCTGTCTCTCTCTCTCCCTCTCCCTCGCGCTGTCTCTCTCTCTCTCCCCTGCACTGTCTCTCTCTCACACTCTTACACCCTCGTACTGTCTCTCTCTCACACTCTGTCGCTTGCGCTGTCTCTCTTTCTCTCACAATGCCTCACTCTCTCACTTCCTCGTGCTGTCTCTCTCTCTCCCTCGCGCTGTCTCTCTCTCTAATTGGTGCTGTCTCTCTCGCCCTTGCTCTGTCTATCTCTGTGCCCTGCTTTGTCTGTCTCTCTCCCTCACACTATCTCTCTCTCTCACTGGGCTGTCTCCCTCACTCTCCTTCACGCTGTCTCTCTCTATCCCTCTCCCTCACTCTGACTCTCTCTCTATATCTCCCCCTCATGCTGTCTTTCTCTCTCTACCTCGCACTGTCTCCTTTTCTCTGTCCTTCCCTCGCGCTGTCTCTCTCACTCTCTCCCTCATTCTGTCTCTCTCTCTCTCCCTATCGTCCAAGTCCTGTCTCTTTCCCTCGCGCTGTATCTCTCTCTCCCTCATGCTGTCTCTCTCTCTCTCTCTCACCGCGCTGTCTCTCTCTCTCCTTCACTCTGTGTCTCTCTCTCTCTCCCTCACGTTGTCTCTCTCTCTCTCTCCCCCTCATGCTGTCTCTCTCCCTCACGCTGTCTCTCTCTCTCTCCCTCACGCTGACTCTCTCTCTCCCTCTCCCTCGCCCTGACTCTCTCTCTCTCTTCCCTCCCTCACATTGTCTCTCTGTCTCTCTCCTTCACATTGTCTCTCTCTCTCTCTCCCCCTCATGCTGTCTCTCTCCCTCACGCTGTCTCTCTCTCTCTCCCTCATGCTTTGTCTCCCTCTCTCTCCCTCGCGCTGTCTCTCTCTCTCTCTCCCCGGCGCTGTCTTTCTCTCACACTCTCTCTCCCTCGAGCTGTCTATCTCTCTCTCTCTCTACCTCCCCCAGCTTTCACTCCCACCTCTCTGCCTCGCGCTGTCTCTCTCTCTACTTCATGCTGTCTCTCTCTCCCACACGCTGTCTCTCTCTCTCCCCGCGCTGTCTCGCTCTCTCCCTCATGCTTTGTCTCTCTCTCTCCCTCGTGCTGTCTCTCTCTCTCCCCCGCGCTGTCTCCCTCTCTCTCCCTCACGCTGGGTCTCTCTCTCTCCCCCTCATGCTGTCTCTCACTCTCTCACCCTCGCGCTGTCTCTTTTTCTCTCTCCGTCCCTTATGCTGTCTCTCTCTCTCTCTCCCTCATGCTGTCTCTCCCTCTCTCCCTCATGTCCTAATGCTGTCTCTCTCCCCCTCGTGCTGTCTCTCTCTCTTTCCCTCGTGCTGCCTCTCTCTCTCCCTCACGCTGTCTCTCTCTCTCTCTCTCCCTTGCGCTGTCTCTCTCTCCTCCTCACGCTGTCTCCCTCTCTCTCCCTCAAGCTGCCTGTCTCTCTCCCTTTCCCTCATGCTCTCTCTCTCTCTCTCTCGCTCTCTCTCTCTATCTCTCCCCCTCATGCACTCTCTCTATCTCTCCCTCGCACTGTATCTTTTTCTCTCTCCGTCCGTCATGCTGTCTCTCTCTCTCTCCCTCTCTCCCTCATGCTGTCTCTCTCTCTCTCTCTCTCCCTCACGCTGTCTCTCTCTCTCCCTCTCCCTCGTGCTGACTCTCTCTCTCTCATCTCGCCCTCATGTTGTGTCTCTCTCTCCCTCACGTTGTCTCTCTCTCTCTCTCCCCCTCATGCTGTCTCTCTCCCTCACGCTGTCTCTCTCTCCCTCGCTCCCTCATGCTGTCTCTCTCTCACCCTCTCCCTCGCGCTGACTCTCTCTCTCTCTTCCCACCGTCTTGCTGTGTCTCTCTCTCTCTCCCTCACGTTGTCTCTCTCTCTTTCTCTCTCTCCCCCTCATGCTGTCTCTCTCCCTCACGCTTTCTCTCTCTCTCTTCTCCCCCTCACGCTTTCTCTCCCTCTCTCTCCCTCGCGCTGTCTCTCTCTCTCTCTGCCCCTCATGCTGTCACCCCCCTCTCCGTCGCACTGTCTCTTTTTCTCTCTCTGTCCCTCATGCTGTCTCTCTATATCTCTCCCTCACGCTGTCTCTCTCTCTCTCCCTCTCTCCCTCATGCTGTCTCCCTCTCCCGTGCGCTGTCTCTCTCTCTCCCCCGCGCTCTCTCTCTCTCTCCCTCATGCTGTCTCTCTCTCTCCCTCTCCCTCACGCTGACTCTCTCTCTCTCTCTTGCCCTCACGCTGTCTCTCTCTCTCTCTCTCTCCCTCACATTTTCTCTCGCTCTCCCCCTCACACTGTCTCTCTCTCTCTCCCACACGTTATTTCTCTCTCTCCCTCTCCCTCGCACTGTCTCTCTCTCTCTCTCTCCCTCTCTTCCTCGTGCTGTATCTGTCTCTCTCGCGCTGTCTCTCTCTCTCAATCATGCTGTCTCTCTCACTCTCTCTCTGCCTCGCGCTGTCTCTCTCTCCCCCTCATGCTGTGTCTCTCTCTCTCCCTCACGCTGTCTCTCTCTCTCCCTCTCCTTCGCGCTGTCTCTCTCTCTCTCTCCCCTGCACTGTCTCTCTCTCACACTCTTTCACCCTCGTACTGTCTCTCTCTCACACTCTGTCGCTTGCACTGTCTCTCTTTCTCTCTATCACAATGCCTCACTCTCTCACTTCCTCGTGCTGTCTCTCTCTCTCTCTCTCCCTGCTTCCAGCTGTCTCTCTCTCTCTCTCCCTCGTGCTGTCTCTCTCTCTCCCTCGCGCTGTCTCTCTCTCTACTTGGTGCTGTCTCTCTCTCCCTTGCTCTGTCTATCTCTGTGCCCTGCTCTATCTGTCTCTCTCCCTCGCACTATCTCTCTCTCTCACTCGGCTGTCTCCCTCACTCTCCTTCACGCTGTCTCTCTCTATCCCTCTCCCTCGCTCTGACTCTCTCTCTATATCACCCCCTCGTGCTGTCTTTGTCTCTCTACCTCGCACTGTCTCCTTTTCTCTGTCCTTCCCTCGCGCTGACTCTCTCACTCTCTCCCTCATTCTGTCTCTCTCTCTCTCCCTATCGTCCAAGTCCTGTCTCTTTCCCTCGCGCTGTATCTCTCTCTCCCTCATGCTGTCTCTCTCTCTCTCTCTCACCGCGCTGTCTCTCTCTCTCCCTCACTCTTTGTCTCTCTCTCTCTCTCTCTCACTGACTCTCTCTCTCTCTTCTCGCCCTCATGCTGTATCTCTCTCTCTCTCCCTCACGTTGTCTCTCTCTCTCTCTCCCCCTCATGCTGTCTCTCTCCCTCATGCTGTCTCTCTCTCTCTCCCTCACGCTGACTCTCTCTCTCCCTCTCCCTCGCCCTGACTCTCTCTCTCTCTTCCCTCCCTCACATTGTCTCTCTGTCTCTCTCCCTCACATTGTCTCTCTCTCTCTCTCCCCCTCATGCTGTCTCTCTCCCTCACGCTGTCTCTCTCTCTCTCTCCCTCATGCTTTGTCTCCTTCTCTCTCCCTCGCGCTGTCTCTCTCTCTCTCTCCCCGGCGCTGTCTTTCTCTCACACTCTCTCTCCCTCGAGCTGTCTATCTCTCTCTCTCTCTACCTCCCCCAGCTGTCACTCCCACCTCTCTACCTCGCGCTGTCTCTCTCTCTACTTCATGCTGTCTCTCTCTCCCACACGCTGTCTCTCTCTCTCCCCGCGCTGTCTCGCTCCCTCCCTCATGCTTTGTCTCTCTCTCTCCCTCGTGCTGTCTCTCTCTCTCCCCCGCGCTCTCTCCCTCTCTCTCCCTCACGCTGGGTCTCTCTCTCTCTCCCCCTCATGCTGTCTCTCACACTCTCACCCTCGCACTGTCTCTTTTTCTCTCTCCGTCCCTTATGCTGTCTCTCTCTCTCTCTCCCTCATGCTGTCTCTCCCTCTCTCCCTCATGTCCTAATGCTGTCTCTCTCCCCCTCGTGCTGTCTCTCTCTCTTTCCCTCGTGCTGCCTCTCTCTCTCCCTCACGCTGTCTCTCTCTCTCTCTCTCCCTTGCGCTGTCTCTCTCTCCTCCTCACGCTGTCTCCCTCTCTCTCCCTCAAGCTGCCTGTCTCTCTCCCTGTCCCTCATGCTCTCTCTCTCTCTCTCTCGCTCCTCTCTCTCTATCTCTCCCCGTCATGCACTCTCTCTATCTCTCCCTCGCACTGTATCTTTTTCTCTCTCCGTCCGTCATGCTGTCTCTCTCTCTCTCCCTCTCTCCCTCATGCTGTCTCTCTCTCTCTCTCTCTCCCTCACGCTGTCTCTCTCTCTCCCTCTCCCTCGTGCTGACTCTCTCTCTCTCATCTCGCCCTCATGCTGTATCTCTCTCTCTCTCCCTCACGTTGTCTCTCTCTCTCTCTCCCCCTCATGCTGTCTCTCTCCCTCACGCTGTCTCTCTCTCTCTCCCTCACGCTGACTCTCTCTCTCCCTCTCCCTCGCCCTGACTCTCTCTCTCTCTTCCCTCCCTCACATTGTCTCTCTGTCTCTCTCCCTCACATTGTCTCTCTCTCTCTCTCCCCCTCATGCTGTCTCTCTCCCTCACGCTGTCTCTCTCTCTCTCCCTCATGCTTTGTCTCCCTCTCTCTCCCTCATGCTGTCTCTCTCTCTCTCTCTCTCCCTCACGCTGTCTCTCTCTCTCCCTCTCCCTCGTGCTTACTCTCTCTCTCTCTCATCTCGCCCTCATGCTGTGTCTCTCTCTCTCTCTCCCTCACGTTGTCTCTCTCTCTCTCTCCCCCTCATGCTGTCTCTCTCCCTCACGCTGTCTCTCTCTCCCTCTCTCCCTCATGCTGTCTCTCTCTCACCCTCTCCCTCGCGCTGACTCTCTCTCTCTCTTCCCACCGTCTTGCTGTGTCTCTCTCTCTCTCCCTCACGTTGTCTCTCTCTTTCTCTCTCTCTCCCCCTCATGCTGACTCTCTCCCTCACGCTTTCTCTCTCTCTCTTCTCCCCCTCACGCTTTCTCTCCCTCTCTCTCCCTCGCGCTCTCTCTCTCTCTCTCTCTGCCCCTCATGCTGTCACCCTCTCTCCATCGCACTGTCTCTTTTTCTCTCTCTGTCCCTCATGCTGTCTCTCTAACTCTCTCCCTCACGCTGTCTCTCTCTATCTCCCTCTCTTCCTCATGCTGCCTCCCTCTCCCGTGCGCTGTCTCTCTCTCCTCCGCGCTGTCTCTCTCTCTCTGTCATGCTGTCTCTCTCTCTCCCTCTCCCTCACGCTGACTCTCTCTCTCTCTCTCACCCTCACGCTGTCTCTCTCTCTCTCTCCCTCACATTGTCTCTCTCTCCCTCTCCCTCGCACTGTCTCTCTCTCTCTCTCTCCCTCTCTTCCTCGTGCTGTATCTGTCTCTCTCGCGCTGTCTCTCTCACTCTCTCTCTGCCTCGCGCTGTCTCTCTCTCCCCCTCACGCTGTGTCTCTCTCTCCCTCACGCTGTCTCTCTCTCTCCCTCTCCCTCGCGCTGTCTCTCTCTCTCTCCCCTGCACTGTCTCTCTCTCACACTCTTACACCCTCGTTCTGTCTCTCTCTCACACTCTGTCGCTTGCGCTGTCTCTCTTTCTCTCACAATGCCTCACTCTCTCACTTCCTTGTGCTGTCTCTCTCTCTCCCTCGCGCTGTCTCTCTCTCTAATTGGTGCTGTCTCTCTCGCCCTTGCTCTGTCTATCTCTGTGCCCTGCTTTGTCTGTCTCTCTCCCTCACACTATCTCTCTCTCTCACTGGGCTGTCTCCCTCACTCTCCTTCACGCTGTCTCTCTCTATCCCTCTCCCTCGCTCTGACTCTCTCTCTATATCTCCCCCTCATGCTGTCTTTCTCTCTCTACCTCGCACTGTCTCCTTTTCTCTGTCCTTCCCTCGCGCTGTCTCTCTCACTCTCTCCCTCATTCTGTCTCTCTCTCTCTCCCTATCGTCCAAGTCCTGTCTCTTTCCCTCGCGCTGTATCTCTCTCTCCCTCATGCTGTCTCTCTCTCTCTCACCGCGCTGTCTCTCTCTCTCCCTCACTCTGTGTCTCTCTCTCTCTCCCTCTCGCTGACTCTCTCTCTCTTCTCGCCCTCATGCTGTATCTCTCTCTCTCCCTCACGTTGTCTCTCTCTCTCTCTCCCCCTCATGCTGTCTCTCTCCCTCACATTGTCTCTCTCTCTCTCCCTCAAGCTGACTCTCTCTCTCCCTCTCCCTCGCCCTGACTCTCTCTCTCTCTTCCCTCCCTCACATTGTCTCTCTGTCTCTCTCCCTCACATTGTCTCTCTCTCTCTCTCCCCCTCATGCTGTCTCTCTCCCTCACGCTGTCTCTCTCTCTCTCCCTCATGCTTTGTCTCCCTCTCTCTCCCTCGCACTGTCTCTCTCTCTCTCTCTCCCCGGCGCTGTCTTTCTCTCACACTCTCTCTCCCTCGAGCTGTCTATCTCTCTCTCTCTCTACCTCCCCCAGCTGTCACTCCCACCTCTCTGCCTCGCGCTGTCTCTCTCTCTCTACTTCATGCTGTCTCTCTCTCCCACACGCTGTCTCTCTCTCTCCCCGCGCTGTCTCGCTCTCTCCCTCATGCTTTCTCTCTCTCTCTCCCTCGTGCTGTCTCTCTCTCTCCCCTGCGCTGTCTCCCTCTCTCTCCCTCACGCTGGGTCTCTCTCTCTCTCCCCCTCATGCTGTCTCTCACTCTCTCACCCTCGCGCTGTCTCTTTTTCTCTCTCCGTCCCTTATGCTGTCTCTCTCTCTCTCTCTCCCTCATGCTGTCTCTCCCTCTCTCCCTCATGTCCTAATGCTGTCTCTCTCCCCCTCGTGCTGTCTCTCTCTCTTTCCCTCGTGCTGCCTCTCTCTCTCCCTCACGCTGTCTCTCTCTCTCTCTCTCCCTTGCGCTGTCTCTCTCTCCTCCTCACGCTGTCTCCCTCTCTCTCCCTCAAGCTGCCTGTCTCTCTCCCTGTCCCTCATGCTCTCGCTCTCTCTCTCTCGCTCCTCTCTCTCTATCTCTCCCCCTCATGCACTCTCTCTATCTCTCCCTCGCACTGTATCTTTTTTCTCTCTCCGTCCGTCATGCTGTCTCTCTCTCTCTCCCTCTCTCCCTCATGCTGTCTCTCTCTCTCTCTCTCTCCCTCACGCTGTCTCTCTCTCTCCCTTTCCCTCGTGCTGACTCTCTCTCTCTCATCTCGCCCTCATGCTGTGTCTCTCTCTCTCCCTCACGTTGTCTATCTCACTCTCTCCCCCTCATTGCTGTCTCTCTCCCTCACGCTTTCTCTCTCTCCCTCTCTCCTCATGCTGTCTCTCTCTCACCCTCTCCCTCACGCTGACTCTCTCTCTCTCTTCCCACCGTCTTGCTGTGTCTCTCTCTCTCTCCCTCACGTTGTCTCTCTCTCTCTCTCTCTCTCCCCCTCATGCTGTCTCTCTCCCTCACGCTTTCTCTCTCTCTCTTCTCCCCCTCACGCTTTCTCTCCCTCTCTCTCCCTCGCGCTGTCTCTCTCTCTCTCTCTGCCCCTCATGCTGTCACCCTCTCTCCGTCGCACTGTCTCTTTTTCTCTCCCTGTCCCTCATGCTGTCTCTCTCCCTCTCTCTCTATCTCTCCCCCTCATGCACTCTCTCTATCTCTCCCTCGCACTGTATCTTTTTCTCTCTCCGTCCCTCATGCTGTCTCTCTCTCTCCCTCTCTTCCTCTTGCTGTCCTCTCTCCCTCGCACTGTCTCTCTCTCTCCCTCATGCTGTCTCTCTCTCTCTCTCTCTCTCTCCCTCACACTGTCTCTCTCTCTCCCTCTCCCTCGTGCTGACTCTCTCTCTCTCATCTCGCCCTCATGCTGTGTCTCTCTCTCTCTCTCCCTCACGTTGTCTCTCTCTCTCTCTCCCCCTCATGCTGTCTCTCTCCCTCACGCTGTCTCTCTCTCCCTCTCCCTCACGCTGTCTCTCTCTCACCCTCTCCCTCGCGCTGACTCTCTCTCTCTCTTCCCGCCGTCTTGCTGTGTCTCTCTCTCTCTCCCTCACGTTGTCTCTCACTCTCTCTCCCCCTCATGCTGTCTCTCTCCCTCACGCTTTCTCTCTCTCACTCTCCCCCTCACGCTTTCTCTCTCTCTCTCTCCCCCTCACGCTTTCTCTCCCTCTCTCTCCCTCGCGCTGTCTCTCTCTCTCTGCCCCTCATGGTGTCACCCTCTCTCCCTCGCACTGTCTCTTTTTCTCTCTCTCTCCCTCACGCTTTCTCTCTCTCTCTTCTCCCCCTCACGCTTTCTCTCCCTCTCTCTCCCTCGCACTCTCTCTCTCTCTCTCTCTGCCCCTCATGCTGTCACCCTCTCTCCATTGCACTGTCTCTTTTTCTCTCTCTGTCCCTCATGCTGTCTCTCTATCTCTCTCCCTCACGCTGTCTCTCTCTCTCTCCCTCTCTTCCTCATGCTGCCTCCCTCTCCTGTGCGCTGTCTCTCTCTCCCCCGCGCTGTCTCTCTCTCTCTGTCATGCTGTCTCTCTCTCTCACTCTCCCTCACGCTGACTCTCTCTCTCTCTCTCACCCTCACGCTGTCTCTCTCTCTCTCTCCCTCACATTGTCTCTCTCTCTCTCCCCCTCACACTGTCTCTCTCTCTCTCTCCCTCACGCTATTTCTCTCTCTCCCTCTCCCTCGCACTGTCTCTCTCTCTCTCTCTCCCCTCTCTTCCTCGTGCTGTATCTGTCTCTCTCGCGCTGTCTCTCTCACTCTCTCTCTGCCTCGCGCTGTCTCTCTCTCCCCCTCACGCTGTGTCTCTCTCTCCCTCACGCTGTCTCTCTCTCTCCCTCTCCCTCGCGCTGTCTCTCTCTCTCTCCCCTGCACTGTCTCTCTCTCACACTCTTACACCCTCGTACTGTCTCTCTCTCACACTCTGTCGCTTGCGCTGTCTCTCTTTCTCTCACAATGCCTCACTCTCTCACTTCCTCGTGCTGTCTCTCTCTCCTCCCTCGCGCTGTCTCTCTCTCTAATTGGTGCTGTCTCTCTCGCCCTTGCTCTGTCTATCTCTGTGCCCTGCTTTGTCTGTCTCTCTCCCTCACACTATCTCTCTCTCTCACTGGGCTGGTCTCCCTCACTCTCCTTCACGCTGTCTCTCTCTATCCCTCTCCCTCGCTCTGACTCTCTCTCTATATCTCCCCCTCATGCTGTCTTTCTCTCTCTACCTCGCACTGTCTCCTTTTCTCTGTCCTTCCCTCGCGCTGTCTCTCTCACTCTCTCCCTCATTCTGTCTCTCTCTCTCTCCCTATCGTCCAAGTCCTGTCTCTTTCCCTCGCGCTGTATCTCTCTCTCCCTCATGCTGTCTCTCTCTCTCTCACCGCGCTGTCTCTCTCTCTCCCTCACTCTGTGTCTCTCTCTCTCTCCCTCTCGCTGACTCTCTCTCTCTCTTCTCGCCCTCATGCTGTATCTCTCTCTCTCTCCCTCACGTTGTCTCTCTCTCTCTCTCCCCCTCATGCTGTCTCTCTCCCTCACGCTGTCTCTCTCTCTCTCCCTCACGCTGACTCTCTCTCTCCCTCTCCCTCGCCCTGACTCTCTCTCTCTCTTCCCTCCCTCACATTGTCTCTCTGTCTCTCTCCCTCACATTGTCTCTCTCTCTCTCTCCCCCTCATGCTGTCTCTCTCCCTCACGCTGTCTCTCTCTCTCTCCCTCATGCTTTGTCTCCCTCTCTCTCCCTCGCGCTGTGTCTCTCTCTCTCTCTCCCCGGCGCTGTCTTTCTCTCACACTCTCTCTCCCTCGAGCTGTCTATCTCTCTCTCTCTCTACCTCCCCCAGCTGTCACTCCCACCTCTCTGCCTCGCGCTGTCTCTCTCTCTACTTCATGCTGTCTCTCTCTCCCACACGCTGTCTCTCTCTCTCCCCGCGCTGTCTCGCTCTCTCCCTCATGCTTTCTCTCTCTCTCTCCCTCGTGCTGTCTCTCTCTCTCCCCTGCGCTGTCTCCCTCTCTCTCCCTCATGCTGGGTCTCTCTCTCTCTCCCCCTCATGCTGTCTCTCACTCTCTCACCCTCGCGCTGTCTCTATTTCTCTCTCCGTCCCTTATGCTGTCTCTCTCTCTCTCTCCCTCATGCTGTCTCTCCCTCTCTCCCTGATGTCCTAATGCTGTCTCTCTCCCCCTCGTGCTGTCTCACTCTCTTTCCCTCGTGCTGCCTCTCTCTCTCCCTCACGCTGTCTCTCTCTCTCTCTCTCTCCCTTGCGCTGTCTCTCTCTCCTCCTCACGCTGTCTCCCTCTCTCTCCCTCAAGCTGCCTGTCTCTCTCCCTTTCCCTCATGCTCTCTCTCTCTCTCTCTCGCTCTCTCTCTCTATCTCTCCCCCTCATGCACTCTCTCTATCTCTCCCTCGCACTGTATCTTTTTCTCTCTCCGTCCGTCATGCTGTCTCTCTCTCTCTCCCTCTCTCCCTCATGCTGTCTCTCTCTCTCTCTCTCTCCCTCACGCTGTCTCTCTCTCTCCCTCTCCCTCGTGCTGACTCTCTCTCTCTCATCTCGCCCTCATGTTGTGTCTCCCTCTCTCCCTCACGTTGTCTCTCTCTCTCTCTCCCCCTCATGCTGTCTCTCTCCCTCACGCTGTCTCTCTCTCCCTCTCTCCCTCATGCTGTCCTCTCTCTCACCCTGTCCCTCGCGCTGACTCTCTCTCTTCTCTTCCCACCGTCTTGCTGTGTCTCTCTCTCTCTCCCTAACGTTGTCTCTCTCTCTCTCTCTCTCTCCCCCTCATGCTGTCTCTCTCCCTCACGCTTTCTCTCTCTCTCTTCTCCCCCTCACGCTTTCTCTCCCTCTCTCTCTGCCCCTCATGCTGTCACCCTCTCTCCGTCGCACTGTCTCTTTTCTCTCTCTGTCCCTCATGCTGTCTCTCTATATCTCTCCCTCACGCTGTCTCTCTCTCTCTCCCTCTCTTCCTCATGCTGTCTCCCTCTCCTGTGCGCTGTCTCTCTCTCTCCCCCGCGCTCTGTCTCTCTCTCCCTCATGCTGTCTCTCTCTCTCCCTCTCCCACACGCTGACTCTCTCTCTCTCTCTTGCCCTCACGCTGTCTCTCTCTCTCTCTCTCTCCCTCACATTTTCTCTCGCTCTCCCCCCTCACACTGTCTCTCTCTCTCTCCCTCACGTTATTTCTCTCTCTCCCTCTCCCTCGCACTGTCTCTCTCTCTCTCTCTCCCTCTCCCTCTCTTCCTCGTGCTGTATCTGTCCTCTCTCGCGCTGTGTCTCTCACTCAATCATGCTGTCTCTCTCACTCTCTCTCTGCCTCGCGCTGTCTCTCTCTCCCCCTCACGCTGTGTCTCTCTCTCTCCCTCACGCTGTCTCTCTCTCTCCCTCTCCTTCGCGCTGTCTCTCTCTCTCTCTCCCCTGCACTGTCTCTCTCTCACACTCTTACACCCTCGTACTGTCTCTCTCTCACACTCTGTCGCTTGCGCTGTCTCTCTTTCTCTCACAATGCCTCACTCTCTCACTTCCTCGTGCTGTCTCTCTCTCTCCCTCGCGCTGTCTCTCTCTCTAATTGGTGCTGTCTCTCTCGCCCTTGCTCTGTCTATCTCTGTGCCCTGCTTTGTCTGTCTCTCGCCCTCACACTATCTCTCTCTCTCACTGGGCTGTCTCCCTCACTCTCCTTCACGCTGTCTCTCTCTATCCCTCTCCCTCACTCTGACTCTCTCTCTATATCTCCCCCTCATGCTGTCTTTCTCTCTCTACCTCGCACTGTCTCCTTTTCTCTGTCCTTCCCTCGCGCTGTCTCTCTCACTCTCTCCCTCATTCTGTCTCTCTCTCTCTCCCTATCGTCCAAGTCCTGTCTCTTTCCCTCGCGCTGTATCTCTCTCTCCCTCATGCTGTCTCTCTCTCTCTCACCGCGCTGTCTCTCTCTCTCCCTCACTCTGTGTCTCTCTCTCTCTCCCTCTCGCTGACTCTCTCTCTCTCTTCTCGCCCTCATGCTGTATCTCTCTCTCTCTCCCTCACGTTGTCTCTCTCTCTCTCTCCCCCCTCATGCTGTCTCTCTCCCTCACCGCTGTCTCTCTCTCTCTCCCTCATGCTTTGTCTCCCTCTCTCTCCCTCATGCTGTCTCTCTCTCTCTCTCTCTCCCTCACGCTGTCTCTCTCTCTCCCTCTCCCTCGTGCTTACTCTCTCTCTCTCTCATCTCGCCCCTCATGCTGTGTCTCTCTCTCTCCCTCACATTGTCTCTCTCTCTCTCTCCCCCTCATGCTGTCTCTCTCCCTCACGCTGTCTCTCTCTCCCTCTCTCCCCTCATGCTGTCTCTCTCTCACCCTCTCCCTCGCGCTGACTCTCTCTCTCTCTTCCCACCGTCTTGCTGTGTCTCTCTCTCTCTCCCTCACGTTGTCTCTCTCTTTCTCTCTCTCTCCCCCCTCATGCTGTCTCTCTCCCTCACGCTTTCTCTCTCTCTCTTCTCCCCCTCACGCTTTCTCTCCCTCTCTCTCTGCCCCTCATGCTGTCACCCTCTCTCCGTCGCACTGTCTCTTTTTTCTCTCTCTGTCCCTCATGCTGTCTCTCTATATCTCTCCCTCACGCTGTCTCTCTCTCTCTCCCTCTCTTCCTCATGCTGCCTCCCTCTCCCGTGCGCTGTCTCTCTCTCCCCCGCGCTGTCTCTCTCCTCTCTGTCATGCTGTCTCTCTCTCTCCTTCTCCCTCACGCTTACTCTCTCTCTCTCTCTCACCCTCACGCTGTCTCTCTCTCTCTCTCCCTCACATTGGTCTCTCTCTCTCTCCCCCTCACACTGTCCTCTCTCTCTCTCTCCCTCACGCTATTTCTCTCTCTCCCTCTCCCTCGCACTGTCTCTCTCTCTCTCTCTCCCTCTCCTTCCTCGTGCTGTATCTGTCTCTCTCGCGCTGTCTCTCTCACTCTCTCTCTGCCTCGCGCTGTCTCTCTCTCCCCCTCACGCTGTGTCTCTCTCTCCCTCACGCTGTCTCTCACTCTCCCTCTCCCTCGCGCTGTCTCTCTCTCTCTCCCCTGCACTGTCTCTCTCTCACACTCTTACACCCTCGTACTGTCTCTCTCTCACACTCTGTCGCTTGCGCTGTCTCTCTTTCTCTCACAATGCCTCACTCTCTCACTTCCTCGTGCTGTCTCTCTCTCTCCCCTCGCGCTGTCTCTCTCTCTAATTGGTGCTGTCTCTCTCGCCCTTGCTCTGTCTATCTCTGTGCCCTGCTTTGTCTGTCTCTCTCCCTCACACTATCTCTCTCTCTCACTGGGCTGTCTCCCTCACTCTCCTTCACGCTGTCTCTCTCTATCCCTCTCCCTCGCTCTGACTCTCTCTCTATATCTCCCCCCTCATGCTGTCTTTCTCTCTCTACCTCGCACTGTCTCCTTTTCTCTGTCCTTCCCTCGCGCTGTCTCTCTCACTCTCTCCCTCATTCTGTCTCTGTCTCTCTCCCTATCGTCCAAGTCCTGTCTCTTTCCCTCGCGCTGTATCTCTCCTCTCCCTCATGCTGTCTCTCTCTCTCTCACCGCGCTGTCTCTCTCTCTCCCTCACTCTGTGTCTCTCTCTCTCTCCCTGACTCTCTCTCTCTCTTCTCGCCCTCATGCTGTCTCTCTCTCTCTCTCCTCTCTCTCTCCCTCACACTGTCTCTCTCTCTCCCTCTCCCTCGTGCTGACTCTCTCTCTCTCTCATCTCGCCCTTATGCTGTGTCTCTCTCTCTCTC